>JARQOD010004364.1:42334-55545 GCA_033576555.1 Oophaga sylvatica
CCAGTACATTATAGTGTCCAGTACGCTGTAGTGCCAGTACATTGTAGTGACCAGTACATTGTAGTGCCCAGTACGCTGTAGTGACCAGTACATTATAGTGCCCAGTACATTGTAGTGACCAGTACATTATAGTGCCCAGTACGCTGTAGTGACCAGTACATTGTAGTGCCCAGTACGCTGTAGTGACCAGTACATTATAGTGCCCAGTTACGCTGTAGTGACCAGTACATTATAGTGCCCAGTACGCTGTAGTGACCAGTACATTGTAGTGCCCAGTACATTATAGTGCCCAGTACATTATAGTGCCCAGTACGCTGTAGTGACCAGTACATTGTAGTGCCCAGTACGCTATAGTGCCCAGTACGCTGTAGTGACCAGTACATTACAGTGCCCAGTACGCTGTAGTGACCAGTACATTACAGTGCCCAGTACATTATAGTGCCCAGTACATTATAGTGCCCAGTACGCTGTAGTGACCAGTACATTGTAGTGCCCAGTACGCTATAGTGCCCAGTACGCTGTAGTGACCAGTACATTACAGTGCCCAGTACGCTGTAGTGACCAGTACATTATAGTGCCCAGTACGCTGTAGTGACCAGTACATTATAGTGCCCAGTACGCTGTAGTGACCAGTACATTATAGTGCCCAGTACGCTGTAGTGACCAGTACATTATAGTGCCCAGTACGCTGTAGTGACCAGTACATTATAGTGCCCAGTACGCTGTAGTGACCAGTACATTATAGTGTCCAGTACGCTGTAGTGACCAGTACATTATAGTGTCCAGTACGCTGTAGTGACCAGTACATTATAGTGCCCAGTACGCTGTAGTGACCAGTACATTATAGTGCCCAGTACGTTGTAGTGACCAGTACATTATAGTGCCCAGTACGCTGTAGTGACCAGTACATTATAGTGCCCAGTACGCTGTAGTGACCAGTACATTATAGTGTCCAGTACGCTGTAGTGACCAGTACATTATAGTGTCCAGTACGCTGTAGTGACCAGTACATTATAGTGTCCAGTACGCTGTAGTGACCAGTACATTATAGTGCCCAGTACGCTGTAGTGACCAGTACATTATAGTGCCAGTACGCTGTAGTGACCAGTACATTATAGTGCCCAGTACGCTGTAGTGACCAGTACATTATAGTGTCCAGTACGCTGTAGTGACCAGTACATTATAGTGTCCAGTACGCTGTAGTGACCAGTACATTATAGTGTCCAGTACGCTGTAGTGACCAGTACATTATAGTGCCCAGTACGCTGTAGTGACCAGTACATTATAGTGCCCAGTACGCTGTAGTGACCAGTACATTATAGTGTCCAGTACGCTGTAGTGACCAGTACATTATAGTGTCCAGTACGCTGTAGTGACCAGTACATTATAGTGTCCAGTACGCTGTAGTGACCAGTACATTATAGTGCCCAGTACGCTGTAGTGACCAGTACATTATAGTGTCCAGTACGCTGTAGTGACCAGTACATTATAGTGCCCAGTACGCTGTAGTGACCTGTACATTATGCCCAGCTCATGATTCTGGAGACACGCACCCGTAAATTAGGTGGACTCTCATTGCTACAGAAATGCCAAAGTGGATGCTAAATTTGTATTAGGCCGGGTCGAGTGAATACGGACGAGTGCTATGTTATAAAACATCGCATAGCACTCGGACCAGTATTCATCTATGGGGCAGATCACATCAATGTTATTTTCATGCTGCGATTGTCACCGACACTCGGCCGAGTCTCGGCTCACTCGCACCCATATAAGCCTATGGGTGCCTCCTCCATAGCTGTGCTCCGATCCGCTCTGTGAGAGAGGCTCAGAGCACAGTCGCATGACATTTGGCTCCTGCTCGCAGAAGAGCATGAGCCGAGGGTCATTAGCATATCAAACCCGATGCTCTTGCATCAGATGCCATACGCTTGTCTGATGCCAGCCTTAGGCAAAATTTGCTGAATTTCTTTTGGGGGGCGAGAAGCCATTTTGCTTTTCCAGATCCTTTGTACTACCTGTAACATGGAAGTCCCCTATATTTCCATTAACAGATGACAGATCTGAGTGGTGATTTCCTTTTTTTTGTGGATTGAGTTGAAGCTTTTATTGGGAACATTTTATAAAACGTTTAGGAGCACGTTTATCCGGCACCCTACGCTGAGCACTTAGTAACATAGTAACATAGTTATTAAGGTTGAAGGAAGACTTTAAGTCCATCTAGTTCACCCCATATCCTATCCTAACCTGCCCTAACATGTTGATCCAGAGGAAGGGAAAAAAAAACCCAAGTGGCAAACAGTAAGCTTCACATTGGGGAAAAAAATTCCATCGGGGTTTCCATCTAAATCTCTGAGTGACGTGACAGATGAAACCCATGATGGATCCATTCAGTATAATGAGGCAGCAGAGTTACTCTGGACTCCATCTGGCCTCTGTTCAGTGGTGTCCTACTTTTCAGAAGTGCACAAAACTGTGGCCAACGTTACTTTTATGCTCACCTAAAAAGATAGACACCGCCGGATCACAGGTCACACAGCGCCCACAGTGCCTCCATCTGACTCATTATAGGGAATCTTCCTCCAGAGGTTCTGTCTGAATCACATATTTCAGAGATTTACACTTAAACCCCGGTGTAAGCGCTCAGCACAGAGCGCAGGATAACTGTGCTCAGAGCCTTACTGCGATCTTTGGGAGACAGAATGAACAAATCAACAGCAGGTGAAGAATTGGTTTTATTTATTTCTTACGCCATTCCTTGTGCAGTATAAGTGATTCGGCGACTTTATTCTTCGGGTCGATGCGATTACAGCGATACCAGATTTATAGCAGGTTTTTATGTTTGGCTGCTGGTACACACTAAGATACTTTTTATTGCAAAAAGCAGTTTTTGCATCCACATATTTGAGAGCTATAATTTTTCCATAATTTGGCCCACGGAGTCATGTGAGGTCTTGTTTTTTTGCGGGACAAGCTGACGTTTTTATTGGTACCATTTTAGTGCACATGACATTTTTTGATCGCTTTTTATTCTGATTTTTGGGAGAAAGAATGAACAAAGACCAGCAATTCATGAATTTTTTTTTTTTGTGCCGTTCTGCATATGGTTAAATTGATAAGGCAGTTTTATTCTTCGGGTCAGTACGATTACAGCGATACCTCATTTATATCTTTTTTTATGTTTTGGCGCTTTTACACAATAAAAACTATTTTTAGAAAAAAGTAATTATTTTTGCATCACTTTATTGTGAGAGCTATGATTTTTTTTTATTTCTCCCCTTATGGAGCTGTGCGATGGCTTGGTTTTTGCGGGACAAGATGATGTTTTCAGCTATACCATTTTTATTTGCAGTGGGTTCGGAAAGTATTCAGACCCCTTTATACTTTTCACTCTTTATTTCATTGCAGCCATTTGGTAAATGCTGATGTTTTGGGATAATTTACTCGTACAACTTTGGCTTCTTCTTCGAGCTCATCCAGAAAACTTCTCTTGGGACACAGAGAAGAAGGTGTATCCATAGATGCCCAGCACTACGCCGCCTATGGCCAGCCCGGTTATTATATTTCTCATCCTCAGCTTCCCGGAATTTGCCCAAGCGCCATCTGCTCCGGGGTGAGCGCCTGCTGCTGTTTTGCACCCATTTTTTTCTCACTAATGTGCACTCTGCACCCCATCTTTACTAAAAAAAAACAGAAATGTAGAAATTTTTGCAAATTTATTAAAAAAGATAAACTGAAATCTCACATGGTCATAAGTCTTCAGCCCCTTTGCTCAGACACTCATATTTGTGTCACATGCTGTCCATTTCCTTGTGATCCTCCTTGAGATGGTTCTACTCCTTCATTGGAGTCCAGCTGTGTGTAATTACACTGATAGGACTTGATTTGTAAAGGCGACACCTGTCTATATAAGACCTCACAGCTCACAGTGCATGTCACACCAAATGAGGATCATGAGGTCAAAGGAACTGGCCAAGGAGCTCAGAGACAGAATTGTGGCAAGGCACAGATCTGGCCAAGGTTACAAAAGAATTTCTGCAGTACTCAAGGTTCCTAAGAGCACAGTGGCCTCCATAATCCTTAAAGGGAATCTGTCACCCTAAATTGGCGGGATATTTAAATGATGGCAGTCAGGTCAGATGGGCGGTGTTTTGGGTACTTGCCTTAACATGTTGTTCGCCGCTGTCTCCATTATTTCTGGGATTTGTAGTCGTTGCCCTCCATATAACGCACCTGCGCATTGCAATCTTGAATTGCGCACATGCAGTATGCTTTGCCCGCAGATTGCAATACACAGGCACGTTATATGGAGGGCAACGACTACAATTCCCAGAAATAATGGAGACAGAGGTGAACAACATGTTAAGGCAAGTACCCAAAACACCGCCCATCTGACCTGACTGCCATCATTTAAATATCCCGCCAATTTAAGGTGACAGATTCCCTTTAACCCCTTTCTGACATCAGACGTACTATCCCATCCATGGTACCTGGGCCCATATGACCATGGATGGAATAGTACGTCACATGCGATCGGACGTGCTCACGGGGTGACCGCGGCTGATCGCGGCCGGGTGTCAGCTGATTCTCACAGCTGACACCCGGCACTAAGTGCCAGGAGCGGTCATGGTCCGGTCCCGGCACTTTAACCCCGAAACACTGCGATCAAACATGATCGCAGCATTCCGGTGGCATAGGGAAGCATCGGGCAGGGAGGGGGCTCCCTGCATGCTTCCCTGAGACCCTCAGAACAACGCGATGTGATCGTGTTGTTCCGAGGACCTCCTCCCTGCAGGCCCCGGATCTAAGATGGCCGCGTGGTCCTTCCGGGTCCTGCAGGGAGGTGGCTTGTCAGTGCCTGCTGAGAGCAGGCGCCGGCAAGCCTCCTGCAGTGCTGGTCAGATCACTGGTCTGACAGAGTGCTCTACAAAGTGTCAGATCAGCGATCTGACACTATATCAGAGGTCTCAAACACGCGGCCCGCGGTGCACCACATGTCTCATGCTAGAAGAGAGGAGTGCGCCTCGCCTCATCGTTGTTCCGGACTGCAGCTTCCTCTCACACATTGAGCGGTGCGGCCGCAGAGCTGAAAGATGACGTCATCCAGCCGTGGCCGGCAGCGCCGCTCAATGTGTGAGAGGAAGTCAGAGGAAGAAAGCTGCCAGCGACACAGAGAGGTGAGTTTGGCCGCTGTGCCAGTGAAGCTGCTGTGGTGTGTGTGTTTGTGTCTGGTGTGTGTGTGTCTGTGTGTG
This sequence comes from Oophaga sylvatica, assembly GCA_033576555.1. Lineage (NCBI taxonomy): Eukaryota > Metazoa > Chordata > Amphibia > Anura > Dendrobatidae > Oophaga > Oophaga sylvatica. The sequence continues at coordinate 47,584 of JARQOD010004364.1, forward strand.
TGCTGAGTGTGGCCACTGTGGAGAGATGATGGCGGTGATGGGGAGAGAGCCAGTGATGGGGAGAGGGCCAATAATGGGAAGCAGGCCAATGATGGGGAGAGGGCCAATGATGGGGAGAGTTCCAATGATGAGAGTGATGGGGACAGGGCCAATGATGGGGACAGGGCCAATGATGGGAGTGATGGGGAGAGGGCCAATGATGGGGAGAGGGCCAATTATGGGAGTGATGGGGAGAGGGTCAATGGTTGGAGTGATGGGGAGAGGGCCAATGATGGGAGTGATGGGGAGAGGGCCAGTGATGTGGACAGGGCCAATGATGGCGAGAGGGCCAATGATGGCAGTGATGGGGAGAGTGCCAGTGATGGGGGGAGTGCAACAATTGTGGTGGGGGGAGAGGGCAATGATGGGGTGATGGGGAGGAGGAAATGATGGAGGTGATGGAATTTCTACATTTCTGTATGAAGGGGATCATGATGGGGCATATTTCTAGATGAATGGGATTATTGTTTAACAATAATTTTGTACTGTATTAAGTTTGAAAGGAATGCTGCCCGCCAGCTTAAATTTTTTTTTATGTGCGGCCCATTTACTCTGCCGAGTTTGAGACCCTGCACTATATAGTGATGTCCCACCCTGGGACAATGTAAAAATGTAAAAAAAATATATATACTGTGTAAAAATATTTTAAAAAAATCCCTAAATAAATAAATAAAACATTTCCCCAATAAACACATTATTATTGTGTAAATAAAAAAACAATAAAAGTAACGATCTGCCCTATAAAACTGTCCCACTAATTACCGTATATACCCATGTATAAGCCGAGATTTTCAGCCCATTTTTTAGGGCTGAAAGTCCCCCTCTCGGCTTATACGCGGGTCATATACGGGGGTCGGCGGGGGAGGGGGAGCGGGGGTGTCGGATCATACTTACCCTCCGCCGGCGCGGTCTCTGCAGCCCCCCTGCTTCTCCCACGATCTCCGGCTTCTTCCTGCAGCGGTCACATGGCACCGCTCATTAAAGTCATGAATATGCACATATTCATGACTTTAATGAGCGGTACCACGTGACCGCTGTAGGACTGAAGCGCTGCGGAGAGCGCCGGGAGAAGAGGAGAGGCTGCAGAGACGCGCGGCGGAGGGGTGAGTACAGCGATATTTACCTGTCCCGTTCCACCGCTGCGCTGCGTCCTCGTCTGACTCCTCTGGCTGTGAATGATCAGGCAGAGGGCGCGATTACGTTGTTAGTGAGCGCCCCGCCCCCTGCCAGATCATTCACAGCCAGAGGAGTCAGACCGAGGGAGCAGCGCTGCGGTGCAGAGAGGACAGGTAAATATCTCAGGTGCCGGGGTCCTGAGCGAGCGGTGACACCGGCACCTGTCCCCCATAGCGCGCCGGTGTCACCGCCTGCTCAGGATACCGGCACCTGGCCCCAGCGACGAGAGGTATGTCATTTTTTTTTTTTTGCAGCAGCATATGGGGCCTATACTATGGGGCATAATTGTGGAGCATATGGGGGCATAATATGGAGCATATGGGGGCATAATATGGAGCATATGGGGGCATAATCTGTGGAACATATGGGGGCATAATATGGAGCATATGGGGGCATAATCTGGAGCATATGGGGGCATAATATGGAGCATATGGGGGCATAATCTGTGAAACATATGGGGCATAATCTGGAGCATATGGGAGCATAATCTGTGGAACATATGGGGCATAATCTGGAGCATATGGGGGCATAATCTGTGGATCATACGGGGGCATAATCTGTGGAATATATGGGGGCATAATCTGTGGAGCATATGGGGGCATAATCTGTGAAGCATCATATGGGGGCATAATCTGTGGAGCATCATATGGGGGCATAATCATTTTTCACCCTAGGCTTATACGCGAGTCAATACGTTTTCCCAGTTTTTTGTGGCAAAATTAGGGGGGTCGGCTTATACATGAGTATATACGGTAACCCTTTTCGTGAGCCCCTTAAAAAAAAAAGAAACAAGGCAAAAAAACAATGCTTTATCATCATACCGCCGAACAAAAAGTGGAATAACACGCGATAAAAAAGACGGATATAAATAAACATGGTACCGCTGAAAACGCCATCTTTGTCTCGCAAAAAAACAGCCGCCATACAGCATCATCAACGAAAAAATAAAAAGTTATAGCTCGCAGAATAAAGTGATGCAAAAATAATTATTTTTTCTATAAAATAGTTTTTATTGTATAAAAGCCCCAAAACATTAAAAAATGATATAAATGAGGTATCGCCGTAATCGTACTGACCCGAAGAATAAAACCGCTTTATCAATTTTACCACATGCGGAACGGTATAAATGCCCCCCCAAAAAAAGAAATTCATGAAATGTTGGTTTTTGTTCATTCTGCCTCCCAAAAATCATAATTAAGCGATCAAAAAATGGCATGTGCCCGAAAATGGTACCAATAAAAACGTCAACTCGTCCCGCAAAAAACAAGATCTCACATGACTCTGTGGGCCAAAATATGCAAAAATTATAGCTCTCAAAATGTGGCGATGCAAAAAACTATTTTTGCAATAAAAGCGTCTTTTGGCGTGACAGCTGCCAGTCATAAAAACCCGCTATAAATAGTAAATCAAACCCCCCTTTATCACCCCCTTAGTTAGGGAAAAATAATAAAATTAAAAAAATGTATTTATCTCCATTTTCCCATTAGGATTAGGGTTGCGCCTAAAGTTAGGGTTAGGGTTTGGATTAGGGTTAAGTCTGGGATTAGGGTTAGGGTTGGGATTAGGGTTAGGGGTGTGTTAGGGTTAGGTTTGTGGCTAGGGTTGGGACTAGGGTTAGGGGTGTGTTGGGGTTAGAGTTGGAGTTAGAATTGGGGGATTTCCATTGTTTAGGCACATCAGGGGCTCTCCAAATGTGACATGGCGTCTGATCTCAATTGCAGCCAATTTTGGTATGAAAATGTCAAATGGCACTCCTTCCCTTCCGAGCTCTGCCATGCGCCCAAAACAGTGGTTTTTCCCCACATATAGAGTATGAGCGCACTAAGGACAAATTGGACAACAACTTTTTTGGGCCAATTACTGCTCTTATGCTTGGGAAAATAAAAAATTGGGGATAAAAAGATCATGTTTGCGGAACAAAATATGATTTTTTTTTTCACGGCTCTATGTTATAAACTTGTGTGAAGCACTTGAGGGTTCAAAGTGCTCACCACACATCTCGATAAGTTCCTTAGGGGGTCTAGTTTCCAAAATGGTGTCATTTATGAGGGGTTTCCACTGTTTAGGCACATCAGGGGCTCTCCAAACGCAACATGGTGTCCGATCTCAATTCAAGCCAATTTTGATTTGAAAAAGTCAAACGGCGCTCCTTCCCTTCCGAGCTCTGCCGTGCGCCCAAACAGTGGTTTTCCCCACATATGGGGTATCGACACACTCAGTAAAAATTACACAACAACTTTATCTGTCAATTTTCTCCTTTTACCTTTGTGAAAATAAAAAAATTGTTTGTAAAAGATCATTTTTGTTACTAAAAAGTTAAATGTTCATTTTTTTCTTCCACATTCCAAAAATTCTTGTGAAGCACCTGAAGGGTTAATAAACTTCTTGAATGTAGTTTTGAACACCTTGAGGGGTACAGTTTTTAGAATGGTGTCACTTTTGGGTATTTTCTGCCATATAGACCCCTCAAAGTGACTTCAAATGTGAGGTGGTCCCTAAAAAATGGTTTTGTATAATTTGTTGTAAAAATGAGAAATCGCTGGTCAACTTTTACCTTTATAATTTCCTAACAAAAAAAAATTTTGGTTCCAAAATTGTTCTGATGTAAAGTAGACATGTGGGAAATGTTATTTCTTAACTATTTTGTCTGACATACAGTACAGACCAAAAGTTTGGACACACCTTCTCATTCAATGATTTTTCAGTATTTTCATGACTATGAAAATTGTACATTCACACTGAAGGCATCAAAACTATGAATTATCACATGTGGAATTATACATTACACTTTACAAAAAAGTGTGAAACAACTGAAAATATGTCTTATATTCTAGGTTCTTCACCTTTTGCTTTGATGACTGCTTTGCACACTCTTGGCATTCTCTTGATGAGCTTCAAGAGGTAGTCACCGGAAATGGTCTTCACTTCACAGGTGTGCCCTGTCAGGTTTAATAAATACCATAATACACATTCTAACAGTCTATTCAGTAGGACTATCAGCTGTATATCCACCAGACTTCTGCACAACCAGACGCGTAGCTAGGGTGTCGGTTTAGTGGGGGCGAAACATCTGAGTGGGCCCCTAACCAGAGAACCTCAGCAAATGACCGCGCTGTTGCCAAAATTAATCTATATATAAAAAGACCAATATTGATATCACCGCCATATGGTCAGTGGTACATAACACCAGTCCTACAGAACATATAAGAGATCATAGCAGAGTTACAGATAATGACTTACCGCTGACGTTCTTTCTGATGGAATCGTTCACTTTTCATGTTTTTTCCATCTGGCCCAGACCGACATGACGACTTCTCCAGCCAGGACTCGACTACAGAGAATACAACAAAGAAACGTTTCACTTCTCATATTGTCAACACCGTCACGGTCACCTATTGGACTATTCTCAACCTGCACAAACTCCTCATCCTGCTGATACCCCAATACTGAGCCTCTGCCATATGTGTCCTTATTACTACACCTGATACTCCAATACTGAGCCTCTGCCGTATGTGTCCTTATTACTGCACCTGATACCCCAATACTGAGCCTCTGCCGTATGTGTCCCTATTACTACACCTGATACCCCAATACTGAGCCTCTGCCGTATGTGTCCCTATTACTACACCTGATACCCCAATACTGAGCCTCTGCTGCCATATGTGTCCTTATTACTACACCTGATACTCCAATACTGAGCCTCTGCTGCCGTATGTGTCCTTATTACTGCACCTGATACCCCAATACTGAGCCTCTGCCGTATGTGTCCTTATTACTACACCTGATACCCCAATACTGAGCCTCTGCTGCCGTATGTGTCCCTATTACTACACCTGATACCCCAATACTGAGCCTCTGCTGCCGTATGTGTCCCTATTACTACACCTGATACCCCAATACTGAGCCTCTGCCGTATGTGTCCCTATTACTACACTGATACCCCAATACTGAGCCTCTGCGTATTGTCCCTATCACACCTGATACCCCAATACTGAGCCTCTGCCTGCATATGTGTCCTTATTACTACACCTGATACCTCAATACTGAGCCTCTGCCATATGTGTCCTTATTACTACACCTGATACTCAAATACTGAGCCTCTGCCGTATGTGTCCTTATTACTGCACCTGATACCCCAATACTGAGCCTCTGCCGTATGTGTCCCTATTACTACACCTGATACCCCAATACTGAGCCTCTGCCGTATGTGTCCCTATTACTACACCTGATACCCCAATACTGAGCCTCTGCTGCCATATGTGTCCTTATTACTACACCTGATACTCCAATACTGAGCCTCTGCTGCCGTATGTGTCCTTATTACTGCACCTGATACCCCAATACTGAGCCTCTGCCGTATGTGTCCTTATTACTACACCTGATACCCCAATACTGAGCCTCTGCTGCCGTATGTGTCCCTATTACTACACCTGATACCCCAATACTGAGCCTCTGCTGCCGTATGTGTCCCTATTACTACACCTGATACCCCAATACTGAGCCTCTGCTGCCGTATGTGTCCTATTACTACACCTGATACCCCAATACTGAGCCTCTGCCGTATGTGTCCTTATTACTGCACCTGATACCCCAATACTGAGCCTCTGCCGTATGTGTCCTTATTACTACACCTGATACCCCAATACTGAGCCTCTGCTGCCGTATGTGTCCCTATTACTACACCTGATACCCAATACTGAGCCTCTGCTGCCGTATGTGTCCCTATTACTAACCTGATACCCCAATACTGAGCCTGTGCCGTATGTGTCCTTATTACTACACTTGATACCCCAATACTGAGCCTCTGCCATATGTGTCCTTATTACTGCACCTGATACCCCAATACTGAGCCTCTGCTGCCGTATGTGTCCTTATTACTACACCTGATACCCCAATACTGAGCCTCTGCCATATGTGTCCTTATTACTACACCTGATACCCCAATACTGAGCCTCTGCCATATGTGTCCTTATTACTACACCCGATACCCCAATACTGAGCCTCTGCCATATGTGTCCTTATTACTACACCTGATACCCCAATACTGAGCCTCTGCTGCCATATGTGTCCTTATTACTGCACCTGATACCCCAATACTGAGCCTCTGCTGCCATATGTGTCCTTATTACTACACCTGATACCCCAATACTGAGCCGCTGCTGCCATATGTGTCCTTATTACTACACCTGATACCCCAATACTGAGCCTCTGCCGTATGTGTCCTTATTACTACACCTGATACCCCAATACTGAGCCTCTGCCGTATGTGTCCTTATTACTACACCTGATACCCCAATACTGAGCCTCTGTCGTATGTGTCCTTATTACTACACCTGATACCCCAATACTGAGCCTCTGCTGCCGTATGTGTCCCTATTACTACACCTGATACCCCAATACTGAGCCTCTGCTGCCGTATGTGTCCCTATTACTACACCTGATACCCCAATACTGAGCCTCTGCTGTCATATGTGTCCTTATTACTACACCTGATACCCCAATACTGAGCCGCTGCTGCCGTATGTGTCCTTATTACTACACCTGATACCCCAATACTGAGCCTCTGCCGTATGTGTCCCTATTACTACACCTGATACCCCAATACTGAGCCACTGCCGTATGTGTCCTTATTACTACACCTGATACCCCAATACTGAGCCGCTGCTGCCGTATGTGTCCTTATTACTACACCTGATACCCAATACTGAGCCGCTGCTGCCGTATGTGTCCTTATTACTACACCTGATACCCCAATACTGAGCCTCTGCCGTATGTGTCCTATTACTACACCTGATACCCCAATACTGAGCCTCTGCCGTATGTGTCCTTATTACTACACCTGATACCCCAATACTGAGCCGCTGCTGCCGTATGTGTCCTTATTACTACACCTGATACCCCAATACTGAGCCGCTGCTGCCTATGTGTCCTTATTACTACACCTGATACCCCAATACTGAGCCCTGCCGTATTGTGTCCTTATTACTCACCTGATACCCCAATACTGAGCCTCTGCCGTATGTGTCCTTATTACTACACCTGATACCCCAATACTGAGCCCTGCTGCCGTATGTGTCCTTATTACTACACCTGATACCCCAATACTGAGCCGCTGCTGCCATATGTGTCCTTATTACTACACCTGATACCCAATACTGAGCCGCTGCTGCCGTATGTGTCCTTATTACTACACCTGATACCCCAATACTGAGCGCTCTGCCGTATGTGTCCTTATTACTACACCTGATACCCCAATACTGAGCCTCTGCCGTATGTGTCCTTATTACTACACCTGATACCCCAATACTGAGCCTCTGCCGTATGTGTCCTTATTACTACACCTGATACCCCAATACTGAGCCGCTGCTGCCATATGTGTCCTTATTACTACACCTGATACCCCAATACTGAGCCCTGCTGCCGTATGTGTCCTTATTACTACACCTGATACCCAATACTGAGCGCTCTGCCGTATGTGTCCTTATTACTACACCTGATACCCAATACTGAGCCTCTGCCGTATGTGTCCTTATTACTACACCTGATACCCCAATACTGAGCCTCTGCCGTATGTGTCCTTATTACTACACCTGATACCCAATACTGAGCCGCTGCTGCCGTATGTGTCCTTATTACTACACCTGATACCCCAATACTGAGCCGCCCGCCGATATGTGTCCTTATTACTACACCTGATACCCCAATACTGAGCCTGCTGCCGTATGTGTCCTATTACTACACCTGATA
>JARQOD010004365.1:0-55536 GCA_033576555.1 Oophaga sylvatica
CAACCAGCAAGTACCAGCACAGTCCCCATCCCAACTAGTAAGCCAGTAAGGACAAGCACAGTCCCCATCCCAACCAGTAAGTACAAGTGATGTATGCCGTCCTTTAGTGTCACTCCTGAGCCGGTGATGAGTGCCGTCCTATAGTGTCACTCCTGAGCCGGTGATGAGTGCCGTCCTATAGTGTCACTCCTGAGCCGGTGATGAGTGCCGTCCTATAGTGTCACTCCTGAGCCGGTGATGATGCCGTCCTATAGTGTCACTCCTGAGCCGGTGATGAGTGCCGTCCTATAGTGTCACTCCTGAGATGGTGATGTGTGCCGTCCTATAGTGTCACTCCTGAGATGGTGATGAGTGCCATCCTATAGTGTCACTCCTGAGCCGGTGATGTGTGCCGTCCTATAGTGTCACTCATGTGCCGGTGATGTTTGCCGTCCTATAGTGTCACTCATGTGCAGGTGATGTGCCATCCTATAGTGTCACTCATGTGCAGGTGATGTGCCATCCTATAGTGTCACTCATGTGCAGGTGATGTGCCATCCTATAGTGTCACTCATGTGCAGGTGATGTGCCATCCTATAGTGTCACTCATGTGCAGGTGATGTGCCATCCTATAGTGTCACTCATGTGCAGGTGATGTGCCATCCTATAGTGTCACTCATGTGCAGGTGATGTGCCATCCTATAGTGTCACTCATGTGCAGGTGATGTGCCATCCTATAGTGTCACTCATGTGCAGGTGATGTGCCATCCTATAGTGTCACTCATGTGCAGGTGATGTGCCATCCTATAGTGTCACTCATGTGCAGGTGATGTGCCATCCTATAGTGTCACTCATGTGCAGGTGATGTGCCATCCTATAGTGTCACTCATGTGCAGGTGATGTGCCATCCTATAGTGTCACTCATGTGCAGGTGATGTGCCATCCTATAGTGTCACTCATGTGCTGGTTATGTGCTATCCTATAGTGTCACTCATGTGCAGGTGATGAGTGCCGTCCTATAGCGTCACTCCTGAGCTGGTGATGAGTGCCGTCCTATAGCGTCACTCCTGAGCCGGTGATGTGTGCCGTCCTATAGTGTCACTCATGTGCCGGTGATGTTTGCCGTCCTATAGTGTCACTCATGTGCCGGTGATGAGTGCCGTCCTATAGTGTCACTCCTGAGCCGGTGATGAGTGCCGTCCTATAGTGTCACTCCTGAGATGGTGATGTGTGCCGTCCTATAGTGTCACTCCTGAGATGGTGATGTGTGCCGTCCTATAGTGTCACTCCTGAGATGGTGATGAGTGCCATCCTATAGTGTCACTCCTGAGCCGGTGATGTGTGCCGTCCTATAGTGTCACTCATGTGCCGGTGATGTTTGCCGTCCTATAGTGTCACTCATGTGCAGGTGATGTGCCATCCTATAGTGTCACTCATGTGCAGGTGATGTGCCATCCTATAGTGTCACTCATGTGCAGGTGATGTGCCATCCTATAGTGTCACTCATGTGCAGGTGATGATGCCGTCCTATAGTCGTCACTCCTGAGCCGTGATGTTGCCGTCCTATAGTGTCACTCATGTGCCGGTGATGAGTGCCGTCCTATAGTGTCACTCCTGAGCCGGTGATGTGCCGTCCTATAGTGTCACTCATGTGCAGGTGATGTGCCATCCTATAGTGTCACTCATGTGCAGGTGATGTGCCATCCTATAGTGTCACTCATGTGCAGGTGATGTGCCATCCTATAGTGTCACTCATGTGCAGGTGATGTGCCATCCTATAGTGTCACTCATGTGCAGGTGATGTGCCATCCTATAGTGTCACTCATGTGCAGGTGATGTGCCATCCTATAGTGTCACTCATGTGCAGGTGAGATGTGCCATCCTATAGTGTCACTCATGTGCAGGTGATGTGCCATCCTATATGTCACTCATGTGCAGTGATGTGCCATCCTATAGTGTCACTCATGTGCAGGTGATGTGCCATCCTATAGTGTCACTCATGTGCAGGTGATGTGCCATCCTATAGTGTCACTCATGTGCAGGTGATGTGCCATCCTATAGTGTCACTCATGTGCAGGTGATGTGCCATCCTATAGTGTCACTCATGTGCAGGTGATGTGCCATCCTATAGTGTCACTCATGTGCAGGTGATGTGCCATCCTATAGTGTCACTCATGTGCGGTGATTGTGCCATCCTATAGTGTCACTCATGTGCGGTGATGAGTGCCGTCCTATAGCGTCACCTCCGTATGAGTCCTATAGTGCACTCATGTGCATGATGTGCCGTCCTATAGTGTCACTCCTGAGCCGGTGATGGTGCCGTCCATAGTGTCACCATGTGCAGGTGATGTCCATCCTATAGTGTCACCAGTGCAGTATGTGCCATCCTATAGTGTCACTCATGTGCAGGTGATGTGCCATCCTATAGTGTCACCATTCGTTGTCATCCTATAGTGCACTCATGTGAGGTGAGTGCCATCCTATAGTGTCACTCATGAGCAGGTGATGTGATCCAGTCCTATAGTGGTCACCATGTCCTGAGTCAAGATGGCTGATGGTGCCTCCTATAGTGTCACTCATTGCAAGGTGATGAGTGCCATCCTATAGTGTCACTCATGTGCGGTGATGTGCCATCCTATAGTGTCACTCATGTGCGGTGATTGCCATCCTATAGTGTCACTCATGTGCAGGTGATGTGCCATCCTATAGTGTCACTCATGTGCAGGTGATGTGCCATCCTATAGTGTCACTCATGTGCAGGTGATGTGCCATCCTATAGTGTCACTCATGTGCAGGTGATGTGCCATCCTATAGTGTCACTCATGTGCAGGTGATGTGCCATCCTATAGTGTCACTCATGTGCAGGTGATGTGCCATCCTATAGTGTCACTCATGTGCTGGTGATGTGTGCCATCCTATAGTGTCACTCATGTGCAGTGTGATGTGCCATCCTATAGTGTCACTCATGTGCAGGTGATGTGCCATCCTATAGTGTCACTCATGTGCGTGATGGCCATCCTATAGTGTCACTCTGGCGGTGATGTGCCATGCCGTCCTATAGTGTCACTCATGTGCAGGTGATGTGCCATCCTATAGTGTCACTCATGTGCAGGTGATGTGCCATCCTATAGTGTCACTCATGTGCAGGTGATGTGCCATCCTATAGTGTCACTCATGTCAGGTGATGTGCCCCTATAGTGTCACTCATGTGCAGGTGATGTGCCATCCTATAGTGTCACTCCATTGCAGGTGATGTGCCTCCTATAGTGTCACTCATGTGCAGGTGATGTGCCATCCTATATGTCACTCATGTCAGGTGATGTTCCATCCTATAGTGTCACTCATGTGCAGTATGTGCCATCCTATAGTGTCACTCATGTGCAGTGATGTCCATCCTATAGTCACTCATTGCAGGTGATGTGCCATCCTATAGTGTCACTCATGTGCAGGTGATGTGCCATCCTATAGTGTCACTCATGTGCAGTGATGTGCCACCTTAGTTCACCATCTGTGATGTGCCATCCTATAGTGTCACTCATGTGCTGGTGATGTGCATCCTATATGTCACTCAGTGCAGGTGATAGTGCCGTCCTATAGTGTCACTCCTGGCCGGTGATGATGCCTCCTATACGTCACTCCTGCCGTGATGTCCTCCTATAGTGTCACTCATGTGCCGGTGATGTGCCGTCCTATAGTGTCACCCTGAGCCGGTGATGATGCCTCCTATAGTGTCACTCATGTGCAGGTGATGTGCCATCCTATAGTGTCACTCATGTGCAGGTGATGTGCCATCCTATAGTGTCACTCATGTGCAGTGATGTGCCATCCTATAGTGTCACTCATGTGCAGTGATGTCCTATCCTATAGTGTCACTCTGTGCAGGTATGATGCCGTCCTATAGCGTCACTCCTGGCCGGTGAGTGTGCCGTCCTATAGTGTCACTCATTGTGCCGGTGATGAGTGCCGTCCTATAGTGTCACTCCTGAGCCGGTGATGTGCCTCCTATAGTGTCACTCATGTGCAGGTGATGTGCCATCCTATAGTGTCACTCATTGCGGTGATGTCCATCCTATAGTGTCACTCATGTGCAGGTGATGTGCCATCCTATAGTGTCACTCATGTGCAGGTGATGCCATCCTATAGTGTCACTCATGTGCAGTGATGTGCCATCCTATAGTGTCACCATGTGCAGGTGATGTGCCATCCTATAGTGTCCACTCATGTGCAGGTGATGTGCCATCCTATAGTGTCACTCATGTGCAGGTGATGTCCCTCCTTATAGTTCACTCAGTGCAGGTGATTGCCATCCTATAGTGTCACTCATGTGCAGGTGATGTGCCATCCTATAGTGTCACTCATGTGCAGGTGATGTGCCATCCTATAGTGTCACTCATGTGCCATCCTATAGTGTCACTCATGTGCTGGTGATGTGCCATCCTATAGTGTCACTCATGTGCTGGTGATGTGCCATCCTATAGTGTCACTCATGTGCAGGTGATGTGCCATCCTATAGTGTCTCTCATGTGCCATCCTATAGTGTCACTCATGTGCTGGTGATGTGCGCCGCCCTATAATGTCTCTCAATGAAAGTCAGCCCTCAGCGGTGACTACACACTCTGGACCCCGTCTACATGTTTAGGGAGTAGAACACTTGTAATCTCATACACCTGACACAGGAAGAGGAAATGAAGACCCAAAATCAGCTGCCCAACCAGCAGGAGACCCCCAAAATAGTGTCCTGTGCAGAGACCACAGAACAACAGAACGTCCCCCCCCCGGTAAAGTCACCCTCCATCTGTTAATTTCCCCCAGTAGTATATCCCTCCTTCCCGTCCCCCCGGTAATGTCACCCACCCCCGGTTATTTTCGTTGTCACCCTCCTAAGGGGTAATATCCCCCTCACCCTCCTTCCTATCCAGCCGTAATGTCTCCCACACCCTTACCCTGTCCCCCAGTCATGTCTCCCTCACGTGTCCCAGTAATATCCCCCTCCTTCCCGTCCCCCCCCCCCCGGTAATGTCACCCTCCCGATAGTATCCCCCTCCTTCCGTCTCACGGCAATGTCACCCTCCTCCGGTTATTTTCACGCTCCTTCCCGTCCCCGGTAGTATGCCCCCCATCCTCCTTCCCGTCCCCCGGTAATGTCAACCTCCCCAGGTCGTCCTTTCCCGTTCCCCCTGGTAACGTCACCCTCCCCTGGTAGTATCCCCCTCACCCTCCTTCCCGTCCCCGTTAATGTCACCCTCCCCAGGTCGTCCTTTCCCGTCCCACCCCGGTAACGTCACCCTCCCCCCGGTAGTATCCCCCTCACCCTCCTTCCCATCCCCCGGGGTAATGTCAACCTCCTTCCCGTCCCCCCGGTAGTATCCTCCTCACTCTCCTTCCCATCGCCCGATAACGTCCCCCTCACCCTCCTTCCTGTCTCCCGGTAATGTCACCCTCCCCCGGTAGTATCCCCCTCACCCTCCCTCCCGTCCCCGGTAGTGTCTCCCTCACCCTCCCTCCCGTCCCCGGTAGTGTCTCCCTCACCCTCCCTCCCGTCCCCGGTAGTGTCTCCCTCACCCTCCCTCCCGTCCCCGGTAGTGTCCCCCTCACCCTCCCTCCCGTCCCCGGTAGTGTCCCCCTCACCCTCCCTCCCTCTCCCCCGGTAGTGTCTCCCTCACCCTCCCGTCCCCCTCACCCTCCCGTCCCCCGGTAGTGTCTCCCTCACCCTCCCGTCCCCCGGTAGCGTCTCCCTCATCCTCCCGTCCCCCGGTAGTGTCTCCATCACCCTCCCTCCCGTCCCCGGTAGTGTCTCCCTCACCCTCCCTCCCGTCCCCCGGTAGTGTCTCCCTCACCCTCCCTCCCGTCCCCGCTAGTGTCTCCCTCACCCTCCCTCCCGTCCCCGGTAGTGTCTCCCTCACCCTCCCTCCCGTCCCCGGTAGTGTCCCCCTCACCCTCCCTCTCCCCCGGTAGTGTCTCCCTCACCCTCCCGTCCCCCGGTAGTGTCCCCCTCACCCTCCCGTCCCCCGGTAGCGTCTCCCTCACCCTCCCGTCCCCCGGTAGCGTCTCCCTCACCCTCCCTCCCGTCCCCGGTAGCGTCTCCCTCACCCTCCCTCCCGTCCCCGGTAGCGTCCCCCTCACCCTCCCTCTCCCCCGGTAGTGTATCCGTCACCCTCCCGTCCCCCGGTAGTGTCCCCCTCACCCTCCCGTCCCCCGGTAGTGTCCCCCTCACCCTCCCGTCCCCCGGTAGTGTCCCCCTCACCCTCCCGTCCCCCGGTAGTGTCTCCCTCACCCTCCCGTCCCCCGGTAGTGTCTCCCTCACCCTCCCGTCCCCCGGTAGTGTCTCCCTCACCCTCCCGTCCTCCGGTAGTGTCTCCCTCACCCTCCCGTCCTCGTAGTTTCCCCCTCATCCTCCCTCCCGTCCCCGGTAGTTTCCCCCTCACCCTCCCTCCCGTCCCCGGTAGTTTCCCCCCTCCCGTCCCCGGTAGTGTCCCCCTCACCCTCCCTCCCGTCCCCGGTAGTTTCCCCCTCACCCTCCCGCCCGTCCCCCGGTAACCTCCCCCTCCCCCGGCCGTCCCCCCCCTCCCCCGGGTGTTTGGGTGACGGTGGAGAGGTCTGCTCAGCTCCTCTAGGCCCGACCTCCAGTTCCAGGCCCACGTGTGACCCGAAGTCCCTGGCCCTGATGAGGCTGCAGAAATGAGGCCGGGCCTAGCGCCACCGCCCCGGATACACAGGCCGGGCAGTGGGAGAAGCCCCGGGGGCTCCCAGGCTGCTTTCTGGCCGCGCACCGCCGCTCTCGTACCTGCGCGCCCGCGGACGCCATGCTGGACACTTTCAATGAGTGAGGCCGCTCATGCCGCTTCCCCGCCGCCGCCATCTTCTCTCAGCGCGCCTACCCAGCTCCGACAGTGTGCGCAGGCGCAACCCCGCCCCCTCCTCACCACCACCTCAGTGAGGGCGGAGCCAGCATGCGACCATGGAAGGGCGGAGTCTGACACGTGACTCCTGAGCCCCCGGGGGAGGGGCGAAACGTACCGGAGACGGAGGGAAAACGGAACTGAAGGGGAAATATGAGGACGGAAGAGAAGACACCGGGAACAAGGGAAACTGAGAGGAAAAAAACGGAGACGTGAGGGGAAAAGAGACGAAACTGAAGGGGAAGAGGTAGAGAACGGGAGAATATGAGGACAGAGGAGAAAGAGACCGGGAACAGGGGAAACTGAGAGGAAAAAGACGGAGACGTGAGGGGAAAAGAGAGAAAACTGAAGGGGAAGAGGTAGAAAACGGGAAATATGAGGACCGAGAAGAAGAGACCGGGAACAGGGGAAACTGAGAGGAAAAAAACGGAGACGGGAGGAGGAAAAGAGACGAAACTGAAGGGGAAGAGGTAGAAAACGGGAGAATATGAGGACGGAGGAGAAGAGACGGGAACAGGGGAAACAGAGGAAAAAGACGGAGACGAGGGGAAAAGAGACAAAACTGAAGGGGAAGAAATAGAAAACGGGAGAATATGAGGACAGAGGAGAAAGAGACCAGGAACAGGGGAAACAGAGGAAAAAGACGGAGACGTGAGGGGGAAAAGAGACGAAACTGAAGGGGAAGAGATAGAGAACGGGAGAATATGAGGACGGAGGAGAAGAGACCGAGAACAGGGGAAACAGAGGAAAAAGACGGAGACGAGGGGAAAAGAGACGAAACTGAAGGGGAAGAGGTAGAAAACGGGGAGAATATGAGGACGGAGGAGAAAGAGACAGGGAACAGGGGAAACAGAGGAAAAAGACGGAGACGTGAGGGGGAAAAGAGAGAAAACTGAAGGGGAAGAGGTAGAAAACGGGAGAATATGAGGACAGAGGAGAAAGAGACCGGGAACAGGGGAAACAGAGGAAAAAGACGGAGACGTGAGGGGAAAAGAGAGAAAACTGAAGGGGAAGAGGTAGAAAACGGGAGAATATGAGGACAGAGGAGAAAGAGACCGGGAACAGGGGAAACAGGAAAAAGACGGAGATGGGAGGGGGAAAAGAGACAAAACTGAAGGGGAAGAGAGAGAAAACGGGAAATATGAGGATGGAGGAGAAGAGACCGGGAACGGGAAACTGAGAGGAAAAAGACGGGAGAAGTGATGGGGAAAAGAGACGAAACTGAAGAGGGAAGAGAGAGAAAACAGGAAATATGAGGACGGAGGAGAAGAGACGGGAACAGGGGGAAACGAGGAAAAAGACGGAGACGAGGGGAAAAAAGAGACGAAACTGAAGGGGAAGAAATAGAAAACGGGAAATATGAGGACGGAGAAGAGACCGGGAACAGGGGGAAACAGAGGAAAAAGACGAAGACGTGAGGGGAAAAGAGACGAAACTGAAGGGGAAGAGATAGAAAACGGGAAATATGAGGACGGAGGAGAAGAGACAGGGAACAGGGGGAAACAGAGGAAAAAGACGGAGACGTGAGGGGAAAAGAGACGAAACTGAAGGGGAAGAGGTAGAGAACGGGAAATATGAGGACGGAGGAGAAGAGACAGGAAACGGGGAAACAGAGGAAAAAGACGGAGACGAGGGGAAAAGAGACGAAACTGAAGGGGAAGAAATAGAAAACGGGAAATATGAGGACGGAGAAGAGACCGGGAAACAGGGGGAAACAGAGGAAAAAGACGAAGACGTGAGGGGAAAAGAGACGAAACTGAAGGGGAAGAGATAGAAAACGGGAAATATGAGGACGGAGGAGAAGAGACAGGGAACAGGGGGAAACAGAGGAAAAAGACGGAGACGTGAGGGGAAAAGAGACGAAACTGAAGGGGAAGAGGTAGAAAACGGGAGAATATGAGGACAGAGGAGAAGAGACCGGGAACAGGGGAAACTGAGAGGAAAAAGACGAAGACGAGGGGAAAAGAGACAAAACTGAAGGGGAAGAAATAGAAAACGGGAAATATGAGGACGGAGAAGAGACCGGGAACAGGGGAAACTGAGAGGAAAAAGACGGAGACGAGGGGAAAAGAGACGAAACTGAAGGGGAAGAAATAGAAAACGGGAAATATGAGGACGGAGAAGAGACAGGGAACAGGGGGAAACAGAGGAAAAAGACGAAGACGTGAGGGGAAAAGAGACGAAACTGAAGGGGAAGAGATAGAAAACGGGAAATATGAGGACGGAGAAGAGACCGGGAACAGGGGGAAACTGAGAGGAAAAAGACGAAGACGTGAGGGGAAAAGAGACGAAACTGAAGGGGAAGAGATAGAAAACGGGAAATATGAGGACGGAGAAGAGACCGGGAACAGGGGAAAACTGAGAGGAAAAAGACGGAGACATGAGGGGAAAAGAGACGAAACTGAAGGGGAAGAGATAGAAAACGGGAAATATGAGGACGGAGGAGAAGAGACCGGGAACAGGGGAAACTGAGAGGAAAAAGACGAAGACGTGAGGGGAAAAGAGACGAAACTGAAGGGGAAGAGGTAGAAAACGGGAAATATGAGGACGGAGGAGAAGAGACCGGGAACAGGGGAAACTGAGAGGAAAAAGACGGAGACGTGAGGGGAAAAGAGACAAAACTGAAGGGGAAGAGGTAGAAAACGGGAAATATGAGGACGGAGGAGAAGAGCAGGACAGGGGAAACAGAGGGAAAAGAGGACTAGGGGAAAAGAGACAAAACTGAAGGGGAAGAGGTAGAGAACGGGAAATATGAGGACGGAGGAGAAGAGACCGGGAACAGGGGGAAACAGAGGAAAAAGACGGAGACGTGAGGGGAAAAGAGACGAAACTGAAGGGGAAGAGGTAGAGAACGGGAGAATATGAGGACAGAGGAGAAAGAGACCGGGAACAGGGGAAACAGAGGAAAAAGACGGAGACGTGAGGAGGAAAAGAGAGAAAACTGAAGGGGAAGAAATAGAAAACGGGAAATATGAGGACGGAGAAGAGAGCGGGAACAGGGGAAACTGAGAGGAAAAAGACGGAGACGTGAGGGGAAAAGAGACAAAACTGAAGGGGAAGAGATAGAAAATGGGAAATATGAGGACGGAGGAGAAGAGACCGGGAACAGGGGGAAACAGAGGAAAAAGACGGAGACGTGAGGAGGAAAAAGAGAGAAAACTGAAGGGGAAGAGGTAGAAAACGGGAAATATGAGGACGGAGAAGAAGAGACAGGGAACAGGGGAAACTGAGAGGAAAAAGACGGAGACGTGAGGGGAAAAGAGAGAAAACTGAAGGGGAAGAGATAGAGAACGGGAAATATGAGGACGGAGAAGAAGAGACAGGGAACAGGGGAAACTGAGAGGAAAAAGACGGAGACGTGAGGGGAAAAGAGAGAAAACTGAAGGGGAAGAGTAGAGAACGGGAAATATGAGGACGGAGAGAAGAGACAGGAACAGGGGAAACTGAGAGGAAAAAGACGGAGACGTGAGGGGAAAAGAGACGAAACTGAAGGGGAAGAGATAGAAACGGGAAATATGAGGACGGAGAGAAGAGACCGGGAACAGGGGAAACTGAGAGGAAAAAGACGGAGACGTGAGGGGAAAAGAGAGAAAACTGAAGGGGAAGAGTAGGAACGGGAAATATGAGGACGGAGAGAAGAGACAGGGAACAGGGGAAACTGAGAGGAAAAAGACGGAGACGTGAGGGGAAAAGAGAGAAAACTGAAGGGGAAGAGATAGAGAACGGGAAATATGAGGACGGAGAAGAAGAGACAGGGAACAGGGGAAACTGAGAGGAAAAGACGGAGACGTGAGGGGAAAAGAGAGAAACTGAAGGGGAAGAGTAGAGAACGGGAAATATGAGGACGGAGGAGAAGAGACCGGGAACAGGGGAAACTGAGAGGAAAAAGACGGAGACGTGAGGGGAAAAGAGAGAAAACTGAAGGGGAAGAGGTAGAGAACGGGAAATATGAGGACGGAGGAGAAGAAGACCGGGAACAGGGGAAACTGAGAGGAAAAAGACGGAGACGTGAGGGGAAAAGAGACGAAACTGAAGGGGAAGAGATAGAAAACGGGAAATATGAGGACGGAGAGAAGAGACAGGGAACAGGGGAAACTGAGAGGAAAAAGACGAGACGTGAGGGGAAAAGAGAGAAAACTGAAGGGGAAGAGACAAAACTGAAGGGGAAGAGCTAGAGAAAACGGGAAATATGAGGACGGAGGAGAAGAGACCGAGAACAGGGGGAACTGAGAGGAAAAAGATGGAGACGTGAGGGGAAAAGATAGAGAACGGGAGAATATGAGGACGGAGGAGAAGAGACCGGGAACAGGGGGAAACTGAGAGGAAAAAGACGGAGACGTGAGGGGGAAAAGAGACGAAACTGAAGGGTAAGAGGTAGAGAACGGGGAACTATGAGGACAGAGGAGAAAGAGACCGGGAACAGGGGAAACTGAGAGGAAAAAGACGGAGACGTGAGGGGAAAAGAGACGAAACTGAAGGGGAAGAGGTAGAGAAAACGGGAAATATGAGGACGGAGGAGAAGAGACCAGGAACAGGGGGAACTGAGAGGAAAAAGACGGAGACGTGAGGGGAAAAGAGACGAAACTGAAGGGGAAGAGGTAGAAAGTGGGGAACTATGAGGACGGAGGAGAAGAGACCGGGAACAGGGGGAACTGAGAGTGTTATGTTTCGGTAGCTGAGGAGTGCAGGTAAAAAAGGCAATACACCAGAGCAGTTGGAATGTATGAGATTGCAGTACCCTGACTAACCACCACAACTAGAGGCAGCCGTGGAGCGTTCCTACGTTGGTCCTAGACGCCTCGTCACAGCCTGAGAAACTAACTACACCTAAAGATAGAAATAGGAAAGCTATCTGCCCGGAGCAGAACCCCAAAGATAATAGAAAGCCCCCAAACATGTAATGGCGGTTAGACAAGATGAAATACTGACACAGAAAGAAAATAGTATGAGCAAACGCTGGGGCCCAAACTAACTAAATAGAAAAGGATAGGAAGGGTACTTACTGCAATCCCAGAAAACCCTGAAAGGCACCAACTCTACTAATTTCAAAAACACCTGAGATCACACGACCTCTTCCACCTAAATTAGTTCTCTGGTGTAACAAAATCAAAACAGCAGCCACTGAAAAAAACTGGAAAAAGCAAAAGTACAAACATCAGTGGCTGAACAAAACTGAGAGGGCAGAAGCCCCCGGAGGGGACCCTGAAGGCCACCACAGAAGTGCAGGACAAAATGCAAAAATATAGCACAAACACAAAAGAAGAAAATGTCTTATCTGTTAGCAGGAGATGCAGACACGACACAGCAGGCTACAAGGGAAACAGGAATAAAGGATCCAGACCAGAACAATTGATCACCGGCAACCCTGATGGGAAGGTGACTCCCTTATATAAGACCAATCAGTAACACCTGATTCCCAGTCCTCACAATCTTCACTGGACAGACTAGCACCGCTTGTAACCACCAGAGAGAGCCTCTGCTCAGAACTCATCTCAAACCCATTCACAACAGTACCCCCCCTTGAGGAGGGGTCACCGAACCCTCATTTGAGCAACCAGGTCGGTCAGGATGAGTTCTATGATACGCACGGATAAGTCTCCTAGCATGGATGTCCGAAGCAAACACCCAAGAATTGTCTTCCTGACCATAACCTCTCCATTTAACCAAATACTGGAGTTTCCGTCTAGAAAAACGAGAATCTAATATTTTCTCAACCACATACTCCAGATTGCCCTCAACCAAAACAGGGTCAGGAGGCACAGCAGCAGGAACCACTGGCTCAACAAACCTCTTCAACAAGGACTTGTGGAACACGTTATGGATCTTAAATGTCCCTGGAAGAAGCAAACGAAAAGAAACAGGATTAATAATCTCCATGATCTTATAAGGTCCAATGAACCTAGGCTTAAATTTAGGAGATGCTACTCTCATAGGAATATTCTTTGAGGACAACCAGACCAAGTTCCCCACTTTAAACCGAGGACCATCAGTCCTATGCCGGTTAGCAAACCGCTGGGCCCTCTCCTGAAGAGGGACAACCTCTCCACTACCTGGTCCCAAATCTGTTGCATACGCTCCACAACAGAGTCAACACCTGGACAGACAGAAGCCTCCGTCTGTCCTGAAGAAAATCGAAGGTGAAACCCAGAATTACAAAAAAAATGGAGACATCAAAGTGGCAGAGCTAGCCCTATTATTAAGAGCAAACTCAGCCAAAGGCAAAAAAGAGACCCAGTCATCCTGATCAGCAGACACAAAGCATCTTAGATAAGTCTCCAATGTCTGGTTTGTTCTCTCAGTTTGACCATTGGTCTGAGGATGAAATGCCGAGGAGAAAGACAATTGAACACCCAGTTTAGAACAAAAAGTCCTCCAAAATCTGGAAACAAACTGGACTCCTCTGTCAGACACAATGTTCTCAGGAATGCCGTGTAAACGAACCACGTGCTGAAGGAACAACGGCACCAATTCAGAGGAGGAAGGCAACTTAGGTAATGGCACAAGATGTATCATTTTGGAAAACCTATCACAAATTACCCAGATGGTGGTCATTCTCTGAGAAACAGGAAGGTCGGAAATGAAATCCATAGAGATATGGGTCCATGGTCTCTTGGGCACAGGCAATGGCATCAACAAACCACTAGAGCGAGAGCAAGGCTTGGAGCGAGAGCAAGTCCCGCAGCACTGCACAAATTCCCTGACATCACGAGACAAGGTAGGCCACCAAAAGGACCGACTAACCAAGTCTCTGGTACCAAAAATTCCGGGATGCCCAGCCAATGCGGAACAATGAATCTCAGACATCACACTCTTTTTCCACTGGTCCGGGACAAACAATTTTCCAACAGGGCAGCACTCGGGCCTATCCTCCTGACACCCCTCCAGAGCAAGTCTCAAATTGGGCTAGATGGCGGAAAGAACTACACCCTCTTTCAAAATAACAGAAGGATCAGATAACTCAGGAGAGTCTGCAAGGAAACTCCTCGAGAGGGCATCCGCCTTAACATTCTTAGTGCCAGGAAGAAAGGAAACCACAAAATTAAAACGTGTGAAAAACAAGGCCCACCTGGCCTGTCTAGGATTGAGTCGCTTGGCAGATTCCAGATAGACCAGATTCTTATGGTCCGTAAGGACCACCACCTGATGTTTGGCTCCCTCCAGCCAATGTCTCCACTCTTCAAAAGCCCACTTCATGGCCAGTAACTCCCGATTACCCACGTCATAATTACGTTCAGTAGGAGAAAATTTTCGAGAGAAAAAGGCACAAGGGTTACTTTTAGAGGTCTCTGGATCTTTTTGGGACAAAACGGCACCTGCCCCAATTTCAGAGGCATCAACCTCCACCTGAAATGGCAGAGAAACATCAGGCTGCCGTAGAACAGGAGCAGAAGTGAATCTCTGCTTAAGTTCCTGAAATGCAGAGGCTGCCTCAGGAGGCCAATTCACCACATCAGAACCCTTTCTGGTCAAATCAGTTAATGGTTTAACAATAACCGAGAAATTACCAATAAATTTACGATAAAAATTGGCAAAACCCAAAAATCTCTGAAGAGCCTTTAATGAAGTAGGTTGGACCCAATCACAGATGGCCTGAACCTTGACCGGGTCCATTTCAATAACAGATGGGGACAAAATGAATCCCAGAAATGAGATCCTCTGTACGCCAAAAAGACACTTTGATCCCTTCACATACAGAGCATTCTCTCTCAAAATCTGGAATACAGTTCGAACATGTTTCACATGAGAGTCCCAGTCATTAGAAAAAATCAAGATATCATCCAAATAAACAATCAGAAATTTGTCCACA
The DNA here is from genome assembly GCA_033576555.1 of Oophaga sylvatica. Lineage (NCBI taxonomy): Eukaryota > Metazoa > Chordata > Amphibia > Anura > Dendrobatidae > Oophaga > Oophaga sylvatica. The sequence continues at coordinate 14,686 of JARQOD010004365.1, forward strand.
AAATCCCTGAAAATGTCATTCATGAAGGACTGGAAGACGGAAGGAGCATTAGTGAGCCCAAAGGGCATCACCAGGTACTCAAAATGCCCTTCAGGGTATTGAATGCCGTCTTCCATTCATCCCCGTGCTTAATGCGAATAAGGTTATACGCCCCCCTGAGGTCAAGCTTGGTAAACCAAGTAGCGTTTTTCACCCTGGAAAACAGGTCAGAAATCAAGGGTAACGGGTATTGATATTTCACAGTAATATTGTTCAAGAGACGATAATCAATACACGGCCTTAATGAACCATCCTTTTTGGCCACAAAGAAAAAACCGGCACCTAAGGGTGAAGAGGATGGTCTGATATGACCCTTCTCCAATGATTCCTTGATATAAGACCGCATAGCGTCATGTTCAGGTACAGACAAGTTAAAAAGGCGACCTTTAGGGAATTTACTACCCGGCACTAATTCAATAGCGCAGTCATAGCTCCTATGGGGAGGCAAGGATGCAGATTTACTTTCGCTAAACACATCAGAAAAATCAATCAAAAAGTCAGGAACATCCTGAGCCTGGGGGGAGGCAGAAAAAACAGGAGTGTTGGCATTAACACATTGGCAGCCCCAACTGGTTACAGACACAGATTTCCAATCCAAAACAGGATTATGAGACTGTAACCAAGGAAAACCCAGCACGATAATGTCATGCAGATTATACAGAACCAAAAATTTGCAGCACTCCTGGTGATCAGGTTCAACCCTCATTATCACCTGAGTAGAAAACTGGGGTTTATTCTCAGCCAAAGGGGTAGAATCGATCCCCAGTAGGGGAATAGACTTCTGTAGGGGTATCAAGGGAAATCCACAACGTTTAGCAAAATCATAATCCATCAGGTTAATAGCTGCTCCAGAATCAACGAAAGCCTGAGCAGAAAATGAGGACAGAGAGCATATCAGAGTGACAGTTAATAAAAACTTAGTCTGAACACTACCCAAGACAACTGAGCGTGCAAAACGTCTTCCCCGCTTAGGGCAGACTGAAATAGCATGAGAGGCATCACCACAGTAGAAACATAACCCATTGCGCTTTCGAAACTCATGACGCTGTGCCCCAGACACCACTCCATCACACTGCATGGGCTCAGCAGCTGGCTCACAAGGCAACACCATTCCACGCATACTTCTCCGCTCACGCAAACGTCTGTCAATTTGAATCGCTAATGACATAGAATCATTGAGACCAGAGGGAACAGGGAATCCCACCATAACATCCTTTACATTATCAGACAGACCCTTCCGGAAAAGGGCTGCCAAAGCGTCGTCATTCCATTTGGTCAGGACTGCCCACCTACGGAATCTCTGACAGTATAACTCAGCGTCATCAAGCCCCTGATTTAATGCCAACAAGGCTTTTTCAGCTTGATCAGTGACATTAGGCTCATCGTACAATAACCCCAAGGCCTGAAAAAACGCATCAACATCACTCAAAACAGGATCCCCAGGTATCAGGGAAAAAGCCCAATCCTGAGGATCGCCGCGCAGGAGAGAGATGATAATTTGAACCTGCTGCGCTGCGTTCCCTGACGACTTAGGTTTTAAGGCAAAAAACAATTTACAATTATTTTTGAAATTCTGAAACTTAGCTCGATCCCCTAAAAACAAATCTGGCATGGGAATCCTAGGTTCCACAACAGGCAACCCAGCAAGATAGATAGCAATACTCCGAACCTCAGTGGCAAGCTGATCCACACGGCCAGACATCTGTGCAAACTCCATTGAGAGAAAAGATCCTCCCCAGCACCCAGAGATACAGAGGGAAAAAAAAAAATGCAACAAACAGAAAAATATCTCTGACAACTCTGACAACCTTTTTTCTTTCACAATATTTTTTCCCTTTTGTGAGTACCATACAATTTTCAATTTTTAGGCCGGTGATACTGTTATGTTTCGGTAGCTGAGGAGTGCAGGTAAAAAAGGCAATACACCAGAGCAGTTGGAATCTATGAGATTGCAGTACCCTGACTAACCACCACAACTAGAGGCAGCCGTGGAGCGTTCCTACGTTGGTCCTAGACGCCTCGTCACAGCCTGAGAAACTAACTACACCTAAAGATAGAAATAGGAAAGCTATCTGCCCCGGAGCAGAACCCCAAAGATAATAGAAAGCCCCCAAACATGTAATGGCGGTTAGACAAGATGAAATACTGACACAGAAAGAAAATAGTATGAGCAAACGCTGGGGCCCAAACTAACTAAATAGAAAAGGATAGGAAGGGTACTTACTGCAATCCCAGAAAACCCTGAAAGGCACCAACTCTACTAATTTCAAAAACACCTGAGATCACACGACCTCTACCACCTAAATTAGTTCTCTGGTGTAACAAAATCAAAACAGCAGCCACTGAAAAAACTGGTAAAAGCAAAAGTACAAACATCAGTGGCTGAACAAAACTGAGAGGGCAGAAGCCCCCGGAGGGGACCCTGAAGGCCCCCACAGAAGTGCAGGACAAAATGCAAAAATATAGCACAAACACAAAAGAAGAAAATGTCTTATCTGTTAGCAGGAGATGCAGACACCACACAGCAGGCTACAAGGGAAACAGGAATAAAGGATCCAGACCAGAACAATTGATCACCGGCAACCCTGATGGGAAGGTGACTCCCTTATATAAGACCAATCAGTAACACCTGATTCCCAGTCCTCACAATCTTCACTGGACAGACTAGCACCGCTTGTAACCACCAGAGGGAGCCTCTGCTCAGAACTCATCTCAAACCCATTCACAACATGAGAGGAAAAAGACGGAGACGTGAGGGGAAAAGAGACAAAACTGAAGGGGAAGAGGTAGAGAACGGGGACTATGAGGACGGAGGAGAAAGAGACCGGGAACAGGGGGAACTGAGAGGAAAAAGACGGAGACGGGAGCAGGAAAAGACGAAACTGAAGGGGAAGAGGTAGAAAGTGGGGAACTATGAGGACGGAGGAGAAAGAGACCGGGAACAGGGGAAACTGAGAGGAAAAAGACGGAGACGTGAGGGGGAAAAGAGACGAAACTGAAGGGGAAGAGGTAGACAGTGGGGAACTATGAGGACAGAGGAGAAGAGACCGGGAACAGGGGAAACTGAGAGGAAAAAGACGGAGACGTGAGGGGAAAAAAGACAAAACTGAAGGGGAAGAGCTAGAGAAAACGGGAAATATGAGGACGGAGGAGAAGAGACCGAGAACAGGGGGAACTGAGAGGAAAAAGATGGAGACGTGAGGGGAAAAGATAGAGAACGGAGAGAATATGAGGACGGAGGAGAAGAGACCGGGAACAGGGGGAAACTGAGAGGAAAAAGACGGAGACGTGAGGGGGAAAAGAGACGAAACTGAAGGGGAAGAGGTAGAAAGTGGGGAACTATGAGGACGGAGGAGAAAGAGACCGGGAACAGGGAAAACTGAGAGGAAAAAGACGGAGACGTGAGGGGAAAAGAGACAAAACTGAAGGGGAAGAGATAGAGAACGGAGAGAATATGAGGACGGAGGAGAAAAGACCGGGAACAGGGGGAAACTGAGGAAAAAGACGGAGACGTGAGGGGGAAAAGAGACGAAACTGAAGGGTAAGAGGTAGAGAACGGGGAACTATGAGGACAGAGGAGAAAGAGACCGGGAACAGGGGAAACTGAGAGAAAAAAGACGGAGACGTGAGGGGGAAAAGAGAGAAAACTGAAGGGGAAGAGATAGAGAACGGGAAATAGGACGGAGAAGAAGAGACGGAACAGGGGAAACTGAGAGGAAAAAGACGGAGACGTGAGGGGAAAAGAGAGAAAACTGAAGGGGAAGAGATTGAGAACGGGAAATATGAGGACCGAGAAGAAGAGACAGGGAACAGGGGAAACTGAGAGGAAAAAGACGGAGACGTGAGGGGAAAAGAGAGAAAACTGAAGGGGAAGAGATAGAGAACGGGAAATATGAGGACGGAGAAGAAGAGACAGGGAACAGGGGAAACTGAGAGGAAAAAGACGGAGACGTGAGGGGGAAAAGAGACGAAACTGAAGGGAAGAGGTAGAAAGTGGGGAACTATGAGGACAGAGGAGAAGAGACCGGGAACAGGGGAAACTAAGAGGAAAAAGACGGAGACGTGAGGGGAAAAGAGACAAAACTGAAGGGGAAGAGGTAGAGAAAACGGGAAATATGAGGACGGAGGAGAAGAGACCGGGAACAGGGGGAACTGAGAGGAAAAAGACGGAGAGGTGAGGGGGAAAAGAGACGAAACTGAAGGGGAAGAGGTAGAAAACGGGAAATATGAGGACGGAGAAGAAGAGACAGGGAACAGGGGAAACTGAGAGGAAAAAGACGGAGACGTGAGGGGAAAAGAGAGAAAACTGAAGGGGAAGAGATAGAGAACGGGAAATATGAGGACGGAGAAGAAGAGACAGGGAACGGGAAACTGAGAGGAAAAAGACGGAGACGTGAGGGGGAAAAGAGACGAAACTGAGGGGAAGAAATAGAGAACGGGAAATATGAGGACGGAGGAGAAGAGACCAGGAACAGGGGGAACTGAGAGGAAAAAGACGGAGACGTGAGGGGAAAAGAGAGAAAACTGAAGGGGAAGAGATAGAGAACGGGAAATATGAGGACGGAGAAGAAGAGACAGGGAACAGGGGAAACTGAGAGGAAAAAGACGGAGACATGAGGGGAAAAGAGAGAGAACTGAAGGGGAAGAGATAGAGAACGGGAAATATGAGGACGGAGAAGAAGAGACAGGGAACAGGGGAAACAGAGGAAAAAGACGGAGACGTGAGGGGGAAAAGAGACGAAACTGAAGGGGAAGAGGTAGAAAGTGGGGAACTATGAGGACAGAGGAGAAGAGACCGGGAACAGGGGAAACTGAGAGGAAAAAGACGGAGACGTGAGGGGAAAAGAGACAAAACTGAAGGGGAAGAGGTAGAGAAAACGGGAAATATGAGGACGGAGGAGAAGAGACCAGGAACGGGGAACTGAGAGGAAAAAGACGGAGACGTGAGGGGAAAAGAGACGAAACTGAAGGGGAAGAGGTAGAAAGTGGGGAACTATGAGGACGGAGGAGAAGAGACCGGGAACAGGGGGAACAGAGTGTTATGTTTCGGTAGCTGAGGAGTGCAGGTAAAAAAGGCAATACACCAGAGCAGTTGGAATGTATGAGATTGCAGTACCCTGACTAACCACCACAACTAGAGGCAGCCGTGGAGCGTTCCTACGTTGGTCCTAGACGCCTCGTCACAGCCTGAGAAACTAACTACACCTAAAGATAGAAATAGGAAAGCTATCTGCCCCGGAGCAGAACCCCAAAGATAATAGAAAGCCCCCAAACATGTAATGGCGGTTAGACAAGATGAAATACTGACACAGAAAGAAAATAGTATGAGCAAACGCTGGGGCCCAAACTAACTAAATAGAAAAGGATAGGAAGGGTACTTACTGCAATCCCAGAAAACCCTGAAAGGCACCAACTCTACTAATTTCAAAAACACCTGAGATCACACGACCTCTTCCACCTAAATTAGTTCTCTGGTGTAACAAAATCAAAACAGCAGCCACTGAAAAAACTGGAAAAAGCAAAAGTACAAACATCAGTGGCTGAACAAAACTGAGAGGGCAGAAGCCCCCGGAGGGGACCCTGAAGGCCACCACAGAAGTGCAGGACAAAATGCAAAAATATAGCACAAACACAAAAGAAGAAAATGTCTTATCTGTTAGCAGGAGATGCAGACACGACACAGCAGGCTACAAGGGAAACAGGAATAAAGGATCCAGACCAGAACAATTGATCACCGGCAACCCTGATGGGAAGGTGACTCCCTTATATAAGACCAATCAGTAACACCTGATTCCCAGTCCTCACAATCTTCACTGGACAGACTAGCACCGCTTGTAACCACCAGAGAGAGCCTCTGCTCAGAACTCATCTCAAACCCATTCACAACAGTACCCCCCCCTTGAGGAGGGGTCACCGAACCCTCATTTGAGCAACCAGGTCGGTCAGGATGAGTTCTATGATACGCACGGATAAGTCTCCTAGCATGGATGTCCGAAGCAAACACCCAAGAATTGTCTTCCTGACCATAACCTCTCCATTTAACCAAATACTGGAGTTTCCGTCTAGAAAAACGAGAATCTAATATTTTCTCAACCACATACTCCAGATTGCCCTCAACCAAAACAGGGTCAGGAGGCACAGCAGCAGGAACCACTGGCTCAACAAACCTCTTCAACAAGGACTTGTGGAACACGTTATGGATCTTAAATGTCCCTGGAAGAAGCAAACGAAAAGAAACAGGATTAATAATCTCCATGATCTTATAAGGTCCAATGAACCTAGGCTTAAATTTAGGAGATGCTACTCTCATAGGAATATTCTTTGAGGACAACCAGACCAAGTCCCCCACTTTAAACCGAGGACCATCAGTCCTATGCCGGTTAGCAAACCGCTGGGCCCTCTCCTGAGAGAGGGACAACCTCTCCACTACCTGGTCCCAAATCTGTTGCATACGCTCCACAACAGAGTCAACACCTGGACAGACAGAAGCCTCCGTCTGTCCTGAAGAAAATCGAAGGTGAAACCCAGAATTACAAAAAAAATGGAGACATCAAAGTGGCAGAGCTAGCCCTATTATTAAGAGCAAACTCAGCCAAAGGCAAAAAAGAGACCCAGTCATCCTGATCAGCAGACACAAAGCATCTTAGATAAGTCTCCAATGTCTGGTTTGTTCTCTCAGTTTGACCATTGGTCTGAGGATGAAATGCCGAGGAGAAAGACAATTGAACACCCAGTTTAGAACAAAAAGTCCTCCAAAATCTGGAAACAAACTGGACTCCTCTGTCAGACACAATGTTCTCAGGAATGCCGTGTAAACGAACCACGTGCTGAAGGAACAACGGCACCAATTCAGAGGAGGAAGGCAACTTAGGTAATGGCACAAGATGTATCATTTTGGAAAACCTATCACAAATTACCCAGATGGTGGTCATTCTCTGAGAAACAGGAAGGTCGGAAATGAAATCCATAGAGATATGGGTCCATGGTCTCTTGGGCACAGGCAATGGCATCAACAAACCACTAGAGCGAGAGCAAGGCTTGGAGCGAGAGCAAGTCCCGCAGCACTGCACAAATTCCCTGACATCACGAGACAAGGTAGGCCACCAAAAGGACCGACTAACCAAGTCTCTGGTACCAAAAATTCCGGGATGCCCAGCCAATGCGGAACAATGAATCTCAGACATCACACTCTTTTTCCACTGGTCCGGGACAAACAATTTTCCAACAGGGCAGCACTCGGGCCTATCCTCCTGACACCCCTCCAGAGCAAGTCTCAAATTGGGCTAGATGGCGGAAAGAACTACACCCTCTTTCAAAATAACAGAAGGATCAGATAACTCAGGAGAGTCTGCAAGGAAACTCCTCGAGAGGGCATCCGCCTTAACATTCTTAGTGCCAGGAAGAAAGGAAACCACAAAATTAAAACGTGTGAAAAACAAGGCCCACCTGGCCTGTCTAGGATTGAGTCGCTTGGCAGATTCCAGATAGACCAGATTCTTATGGTCCGTAAGGACCACCACCTGATGTTTGGCTCCCTCCAGCCAATGTCTCCACTCTTCAAAAGCCCACTTCATGGCCAGTAACTCCCGATTACCCACGTCATAATTACGTTCAGTAGGAGAAAATTTTCGAGAGAAAAAGGCACAAGGGTTACTTTTAGAGGTCTCTGGATCTTTTTGGGACAAAACGGCACCTGCCCCAATTTCAGAGGCATCAACCTCCACCTGAAATGGCAGAGAAACATCAGGCTGCCGTAGAACAGGAGCAGAAGTGAATCTCTGCTTAAGTTCCTGAAATGCAGAGGCTGCCTCAGGAGGCCAATTCACCACATCAGAACCCTTTCTGGTCAAATCAGTTAATGGTTTAACAATAATCGAGAAATTACCAATAAATTTACGATAAAAATTGGCAAAACCCAAAAATCTCTGAAGAGCCTTTAATGAAGTAGGTTGGACCCAATCACAGATGGCCTGAACCTTGACCGGGTCCATTTCAATAACAGATGGGGACAAAATGAATCCAGAAATGAGATCCTCTGTACGCCAAAAAGACACTTTGATCCCTTCACATACAGAGCATTCTCTCTCAAAATCTGGAATACAGTTCGAACATGTTTCACATGAGAGTCCCAGTCATTAGAAAAAATCAAGATATCATCCAAATAAACAATCAGAAATTTGTCCACAAAATCCCTGAAAATGTCATTCATGAAGGACTGGAAGACGGAAGGAGCATTAGTGAGCCCAAAGGGCATCACCAGGTACTCAAAATGCCCTTCAGGGGTATTGAATGCCGTCTTCCATTCATCCCCGTGCTTAATGCGAATAAGGTTATACGCCCCCCTGAGGTCAAGCTTGGTAAACCAAGTAGCGTTTTTCACCCTGGAAAACAGGTCAGAAATCAAGGGTAACGGGTATTGATATTTCACAGTAATATTGTTCAAGAGACGATAATCAATACACGGCCTTAATGAACCATCCTTTTTGGCCACAAAGAAAAAACCGGCACCTAAGGGTGAAGAGGATGGTCTGATATGACCCTTCTCCAATGATTCCTTGATATAAGACCGCATAGCGTCATGTTCAGGTACAGACAAGTTAAAAAGGCGACCTTTAGGGAATTTACTACCCGGCACTAATTCAATAGCGCAGTCATAGCTCCTATGGGGAGGCAAGGATGCAGATTTACTTTCGCTAAACACATCAGAAAAATCAATCAAAAAGTCAGGAACATCCTGAGCCTGGGGGGAGGCAGAAAAAACAGGAGTGTTGGCATTAACACATTGGCAGCCCCAACTGGTTACAGACACAGATTTCCAATCCAAAACAGGATTATGAGACTGTAACCAAGGAAAACCCAGCACGATAATGTCATGCAGATTATACAGAACCAAAAATTTGCAGCACTCCTGGTGATCAGGTTCAACCCTCATTATCACCTGAGTAGAAAACTGGGGTTTATTCTCAGCCAAAGGGGTAGAATCGATCCCCAGTAGGGGAATAGACTTCTGTAGGGGTATCAAGGGAAATCCACAACGTTTAGCAAAATCATAATCCATCAGGTTAATAGCTGCTCCAGAATCAACGAAAGCCTGAGCAGAAAATGAGGACAGAGAGCATATCAGAGTGACAGTTAATAAAAACTTAGTCTGAACACTACCCAAGACAACTGAGCGTGCAAAACGTCTTCCCCGCTTAGGGCAGACTGAAATAGCATGAGAGGCATCACCACAGTAGAAACATAACCCATTGCGCTTTCGAAACTCATGACGCTGTGCCCCAGACACCACTCCATCACACTGCATGGGCTCAGCAGCTGGCTCACAAGGCAACACCATTCCACGCATACTTCTCCGCTCACGCAAACGTCTGTCAATTTGAATCGCTAATGACATAGAATCATTGAGACCAGAGGGAACAGGGAATCCCACCATAACATCCTTTACATTATCAGACAGACCCTTCCGGAAAAGGGCTGCCAAAGCGTCGTCATTCCATTTGGTCAGGACTGCCCACCTACGGAATCTCTGACAGTATAACTCAGCGTCATCAAGCCCCTGATTTAATGCCAACAAGGCTTTTTCAGCTTGATCAGTGACATTAGGCTCATCGTACAATAACCCCAAGGCCTGAAAAAACGCATCAACATCACTCAAAACAGGATCCCCAGGTATCAGGGAAAAAGCCCAATCCTGAGGATCGCCGCGCAGGAGAGAGATGATAATTTGAACCTGCTGCGCTGCGTTCCCTGACGACTTAGGTTTTAAGGCAAAAAACAATTTACAATTATTTTTGAAATTCTGAAACTTAGCTCGATCCCCTAAAAACAAATCTGGCATGGGAATCCTAGGTTCCACAACAGGCAACCCAGCAAGATAGATAGCAATACTCCGAACCTCAGTGGCAAGCTGATCCACACGGCCAGACATCTGTGCAAACTCCATTGAGAGAAAAGATCCTCCCCAGCACCCAGAGATACAGAGGGAAAAAAAAAATGCAACAAACAGAAAAATATCTCTGACAACTCTGACAACCTTTTTTCTTTCACAATATTTTTTCCCTTTTGTGAGTACCATACAATTTTCAATTTTTAGGCCGGTGATACTGTTATGTTTCGGTAGCTGAGGAGTGCAGGTAAAAAAGGCAATACACCAGAGCAGTTGGAATCTATGAGATTGCAGTACCCTGACTAACCACCACAACTAGAGGCAGCCGTGGAGCGTTCCTACGTTGGTCCTAGACGCCTCGTCACAGCCTGAGAAACTAACTACACCTAAAGATAGAAATAGGAAAGCTATCTGCCCCGGAGCAGAACCCCAAAGATAATAGAAAGCCCCCAAACATGTAATGGCGGTTAGACAAGATGAAATACTGACACAGAAAGAAAATAGTATGAGCAAACGCTGGGGCCCAAACTAACTAAATAGAAAAGGATAGGAAGGGTACTTACTGCAATCCCAGAAAACCCTGAAAGGCACCAACTCTACTAATTTCAAAAACACCTGAGATCACACGACCTCTACCACCTAAATTAGTTCTCTGGTGTAACAAAATCAAAACAGCAGCCACTGAAAAAACTGGTAAAAGCAAAAGTACAAACATCAGTGGCTGAACAAAACTGAGAGGGCAGAAGCCCCCGGAGGGGACCCTGAAGGCCCCCACAGAAGTGCAGGACAAAATGCAAAAATATAGCACAAACACAAAAGAAGAAAATGTCTTATCTGTTAGCAGGAGATGCAGACACCACACAGCAGGCTACAAGGGAAACAGGAATAAAGGATCCAGACCAGAACAATTGATCACCGGCAACCCTGATGGGAAGGTGACTCCCTTATATAAGACCAATCAGTAACACCTGATTCCCAGTCCTCACAATCTTCACTGGACAGACTAGCACCGCTTGTAACCACCAGAGGGAGCCTCTGCTCAGAACTCATCTCAAACCCATTCACAACATGAGAGGAAAAAGACGGAGACGTGAGGGGAAAAGAGACAAAACTGAAGGGGAAGATAGAGAACGGGAGAATATGAGGACGGAGGAGAAAAGACCGGGAACAGGGGGAACTGAGAGGAAAAAGACGAAGACGTGAGGGGAAAAGATAGAGAACGGGAGAATATGAGGACGGAGGAGAAGAGACAGGGAACAGGGGAAACTGAGAGGAAAAAGACGGAGACGTGAGGGGGAAAAGAGACGAAACTGAAGGGGAAGAGGTAGAAAGTGGGGAACTATGAGGACAGAGGAGAAGAGACCGGGAACAGGGGAAACTGAGAGGAAAAAGACGGAGACGTGAGGGGAAAAGAGACAAAACTGAAGGGGAAGAGATAGAGAACGGGAGAATATGAGGACGGAGGAGAAAAGACCGGGAACAGGGGGAAACTGAGGAAAAAGACGGAGACGTGAGGGGGAAAAGAGACGAAACTGAAGGGGAAGAGGTAGAGAACGGGGAACTATGAGGACGGAGGAGAAAGAGACCGGGAACAGGGGAAACTGAGAGGAAAAAGACAGAGACGTGAGGGGGAAAAGAGACGAAACTGAGGGGAAGAAATAGAGAACGGGAAATATGAGGACGGAGGAGAAGAGACCGGGAACAGGGGGAACTGAGAGGAAAAAGACGGAGATGTGAGGGGAAAAGAGAGAAAACTGAAGGGGAAGAGATAGAGAACGGGAAATATGAAGACGGAGAAGAAGAGACAGGGAACAGGGGAAACTGAAAGGAAAAAGACGGAGACGTGAGGGGAAAAGAGAGAAAACTGAAGGGGAAGAGATAGAGAACGGGAAATATGAGGACGGAGAAGAAGAGACAGGGAACAGGGGAAACAGAGGAAAAAGACGGAGACGTGAGGGGAAAAGAGAGAAAACTGAAGGGGAAGAGATAGAGAACGGGAAATATGAGGACGGAGAAGAGACAGGGAACGGGAAACTGAGAGGAAAAAGACGGAGACGTGAGGGGGAAAAGAGACAAAACTGAAGGGGAAGAGGTAGAAAGTGGGGAACTATGAGGACAGAGGAGAAGAGACCGGGAACAGGGGAAACTGAGAGGAAAAAGACGGAGACGTGAGGGGAAAAGAGACAAAACTGAAGGGGAAGAGGTAGAGAAAACGGGAAATATGAGGACGGAGGAGAAGAGACCAGGAACAGGGGGAACTGAGAGGAAAAAGACGGAGACATGAGGGGAAAAGAGAGAAAACTGAAGGGGAAGAGATAGAGAACGGGAAATATGAGGACGGAGAAGAAGAGACAGGGAACAGGGGAAACTGACAGGAAAAAGACGGAGACGTGAGGGGAAAAGAGAGAAAACTGAAGGGGAAGAGATAGAGAACGGGAAATATGAGGACGGAGAAGAAGAGACAGGGAACAGGGGAAACTGAGAGGAAAAGACGGAGACGTGAGGGGAAAAGAGAGAAAACTGAAGGGGAAGAGATAGAGAACGGGAAATATGAGGACGGAGAAGAGACAGGGAACAGGGGAAACTGACAGGAAAAAGACGGAGACGTGAGGGGAAAAGAGAGAAAACTGAAGGGGAAGAGATAGAGAACGGGAAATATGAGGACGGAGAAGAAGAGACAGGGAACAGGGGAAACTGAGAGGAAAAAGACGGAGACGTGAGGGGGAAAAGAGACGAAACTGAAGGGGAAGAGGTAGAAAGTGGGGAACTATGAGGACAGAGGAGAAGAGACCGGGAACAGGGGAAACTGAGAGGAAAAAGACGGAGACGTGAGGGGAAAAGAGACAAAACTGAAGGGGAAGAGGTAGAGAAAACGGGAAATATGAGGACGGAGGAGAAGAGACCAGGAACAGGGGGAACTGAGAGGAAAAAGACGGAGACATGAGGGGAAAAGAGACGAAACTGAAGGGGAAGAGGTAGAAAGTGGGGAACTATGAGGACGGAGGAGAAGAGACCGGGAACAGGGGGAACTGAGAGGAAAAAGACGGAGACGTGAGGGGAAAAGAGACAAAACTGAAGGGGAAGATAGAGAACGGGAGAATATGAGGACGGAGGAGAAAAGACCGGGAACAGGGGGAACTGAGAGGAAAAAGACGGAGACGTGAGGGGAAAAGATAGAGAACGGGAGAATATGAGGACGGAGGAGAAGAGACAGGGAACAGGGGAAACTGAGAGGAAAAAGACGGAGACGTGAGGGGCAAAAGAGACGAAACTGAAGGGAAGAGATAGAAAGTGGGGAACTATGAGGAGAGGAGAAGAGACCGGGAACAGGGGAAACTGAGAGGAAAAAGACGGAGACGTGAGGGGAAAAGAGACAAAACTGAAGGGGAAGAGGTAGAGAAAACGGGAAATATGAGGACGGAGGAGAAGAGACCGGGAACAGGGGGAACTGAGAGGAAAAAGACGGAGACGTGAGGGGGAAAAGAGACGAAACTGAAGGGGAAGAGGTAGAAAGTGGGGAACTATGAGGACGGAGGAGAAGAGACCGGGAACAGGGGGAACTGAGAGGAAAAAGACGGAGACGTGAGGGGAAAAGAGACAAAACTGAAGGGGAAGAGATAGAGAACGGGAGAATATGAGGACGGAGGAGAAAAGACCGGGAACAGGGGAAACTGAGAGGAAAAAGACGGAGACGTGAGGGGAAAAGATAGAGAACGGGAGAATATGAGGACGGAGGAGAAGAGACCGGGAACAGGGGGAAACTGAGAGGAAAAAGACGGAGACGTGAGGGGGAAAATGTTGTGAATGGGCTTGAGATGAGTTCTGAGCAGAGGCTCCCTCTGGTGGTTACAAGCGGTACTGGTCTGTTCAGTGAAGATTGTGAGGACTGGGAATCAGATGTTACTGACTGGTCTTATATAAGGGAGTCACCTTCCCATCAGGGTTGCCGGTGATCAATTGTTCTGGTCTGAATCCTTGATTCCAGTTTCCCTTGTAGCCTGCTGTGTCGTGTCTGCATCTCCTTCTAACAGATAAGACATTTTCTTCTTTTTGTTTCTGTGCTTGATTTTTGCATTTTGTCCTGCACTTCTGTGGGGGCCTTCTGGGTCCCCTCAGGGGGCTTTTGCCCTCTCAGTTTAGTTCAGCCACTGATGTTTGTACTTTTGCTTTTTCCAGTTTTTTCAGTGGCTGCTGTTTTGATTTTGTTACACCAGAGAGCTAATTTAGGTGGTAGAGGTCGTGTGATCTCAGGTGTTTTTGAAATTAGTAGAGTTGGTGCTTTCAGGGTTTTTTTGGGATTGCAGTAAGTACCCTTCCTATCCTTTTCTATTTAGTTAGTTTGGGTCCCAACGTTTGCTCATACTATTTTCTGTCTGTGTCAGTATTTCGTCTTGTCTAACCGCCATTACATGTTTGGGGGCTTGCTATTATCTTTCGGGTTCTGCTCCGGGGCAGATAGCTTTCCTATTTCTATCTTTAGGTGTAGTTAGTTTCTCAGGCTGTGACGAGGCGTCTAGGACCAACGTAGGAACGCTCCACGGCTGCCTCTAGTTGTGGTGGTTAGTCAGGGTACTGCAATCTCATAGATTCCAACTGCTCTGGTGTATTGCCTTTTTGCCTGCACTCCTCAGCTACCGAATCATAACAGGAAAAGAGACGAAACTGAAGGGGAAGAGGTAGAAAGTGGGGAACTATGAGGACGGAGGAGAAAAGACTGGGAACAGGGGGAACTGAGAGGAAAAAGACGGAGACGTGAGGGGAAAAGAGACAAAACTGAAGGGGAAGAGATAGAGAACGGTAGAATATGAGGACGGAGGAGAAAAGACCGGGAACAGGGGGAAACTGAGGAAAAAGACGGAGACGTGAGGGGGAAAAGAGACGAAACTGAAGGGGAAGAGTAAGAACGGGGAATATGAGGACGGAGGAGGGAAAGAGACGGGAACAGGGGGAACTGAGAGGAAAAAGACGGAGACGGGAGGGGAAAAAGAGACAAACTGAAGGGGAAGAGGTAGAAAGTGGGGAACTATGAGGACGGAGGAGAAAAAGACGGGAACAGGGGGAAACTGAGAGGAAAAAGACGGAGCGTGAGGGGAAAAGAGACGAAAACTGAAGGGGAAGAGGTAGAAAGGGGGAACTATGAGGACGGAGGAGAAAGAGACGGGAAACAGGGGAAACTGAGAGGAAAAAGACGGAGACGGGGGGGAAAAGGACAAAACTGAAGGGGAAGAGGTAGAAAACGGGAAATATGAGGACGGAGGAGAAGAGACCGGGAACAGGGGAACTGAGAGGAAAAAGACGGAGACGTGAGGGGAAAAAGATAACGAAGGGAAGGGAAGGGAATATGAGACGGAGGAGAAGAGACCGGGACAAGGGGAAACTGAGAGGAAAAAGACGGAGACGTGAGGGGAAAAGAGACAAAACTGAAGGGGAAAGGAGAGAAGGGGGAATATGAGGACGGAGGGAAGAGACGGAACAGGGGAAAGAGAGGAAAAAGACGGAGAGTGAGGGGGAAAAAAGAGAACGAAAACTGAAGGGGAAGAGAGAGAAACGGGGAATATGAGGACGGAGGAGAAAGAGCCGGGAAACAGGGAAAACGAGAGGAAAAGCGGAGACGTGAGAGGGAAAAGAGAAAACGAAGGGAAGAGAGAGAAACGGGAGAACAAATGAGGACGAGGAGAAGAAAGAGGACGGGAACAGGGGAAAACTAAGAGAGGAAAAGAGGGAGAGGGGGAGGAAAGAGACAAGAAGGGGAAGAGGTAAGAAAACGGGAGGAAATGAGGACAGGGGAGAGAAGACGGGAACGGGGAAACTGAGAGGAAAAGACGGAGACGTGAGGGGAAAAGAGAGAAACTGAAGGGGAAGAGGAGAACGTGGGAAACTAGAGCACGGATGAGAGAGACGGGAAAGGGGAAACTGAGAGGAAAAGAGGAGACGTGAGGGAGAAAAGAGACGAACTGAAGGGAAGAGAGGAAAGGGGGACTTGAGGCGGAGGAGAAGAGACACGGGAACAGGGGATGAGAGGAAAAAGACGGAGACGTGAGGGGAAAAGAGACAAAACTGAAGTGGAAGAGATAGAGAACGGGGAACTATGAGGACGGAGGAGAAGAGACGGGAACGGGGAACTGAGAGGAAAAAGACGGAGACGTGAGGAGGAAAAGAGACGAAACTGAAGGGTAAGAGGTAGAAAGTGGGGAACTATGAGGACGGAGGAGAAACAGACCGGGAACAGGGGGAACTGAGAGGAAAAAGACGGAGATGTGAGGGGGAAAAGAGACGAAACTGAAGGGGAAGAGAAAGAAAACGGGGAGAATATGAGGACGGAGGAGAAGAGACCGGGAACGGGAAACTGAGTGGAAAAAGACGGAGACGTGAGGGGAAAAGAGACGAAACTGAAGGGGAAGAGAGAGAAAACGGGGAACTATGAGGACGGAGGAGAAGAGACGGGAACAGGGGAAACAGAGGAAAAAGATGGGAGACGTGAGGGGAAAAGAGACAGAAACTGAAGGGGAAGAGAAAGAAAACGGGGAACTATGAGGACGGAGGAGAAGAGACCGGGAACAGGGGAAACTGAGAGGAAAAAGACAGGAGACGTGAGGGGAAAAGAGACAAAACTGAAGGGGAAGAGAAAGAAAACGGGGAACTATGAGGAAGGAGAAGAGACCGGGAACGGGGAAACAGAGAACTGAGGGAACTGAGGGAAAAAAGACAGACTTGAGGGGGAAAAGAGACAAAACTGAAGGGGAAGAGGTAGAAAGTGGGGAACTATGAGGACGGAGGAGAAACAGACCGGGAACAGGGGAACTGAGAGGAAAAAGACGGAGATGTGAGGGGGAAAAGAGACGAAACTGAAGGGGAAGAGAAAGAAAACGGGAGAATATGAGGACGGAGAAGAGACCGGGAACAGGGGAAACAGAGAACTGAGGGGAAAAAGACAGATGTGAGGGGGAAAAGAGACAAAACTGAAGGGGAAGAGGTAGAAAGTGGGAAATTATGAGGACGGAGGAGAAACAGACCGGGAACAGGGGAACTGAGAGGAAAAAGACGGAGACGTGAGGAGGAAAAGAGACGAAACTGAAGGGGAAGAGGTAGAAAGTGGGGAACTATGAGGACGGAGGAGAAACAGACCGGGAACAGGGGGAACTGAGAGGAAAAAGACGGAGATGTGAGGGGGAAAAGAGACAAAACTGAAGGGGAAGAGAAAGAAAACGGGAGAATATGAGGACGGAGGAGAAGAGATCGGGAACAGGGAAACTGAGTGGAAAAAGACGGAGACGTGAGGGGAAAAGAGACGAAACTGAAGGGGAAGAGAGAGAAAACGGGGAACTATGAGGACGGAGGAGAAGAGACCGGGAACAGGGGAAACTGAGAGGAAAAAGACGGGAGACGTGAGGGGAAAAGAGACAAAACTGAAGGGGAAGAGAAAGAAAACGGGGAAACTATGAGGACGGAGGAAAAGAGACCGGAACAAGGGAAACAGAGGAAAAAGACGGGAGACGTGAGGGGAAAAGAGACAAAACTGAAGGGGAAGAGAAAGAAAACGGGGAACTATGAGGACGGAGAAGAGACCGGGAACAGGGGGAAACAGAGAACTGAGGGGAAAAAGACGGAGACGTGAGGGGGAAAAGAGACAAAACTGAAGGGGAAGAGATAGAAAATGGGAGAATATGAGGACGGAGGAGAAGAGTTCGGGAACAGGGGGAAACAGGAAAAAGACGGAGATGGGAGGGGGAAAAGAGACGAAACTGAAGGGGAAGAGAGAGAAAACGGGAAATATGAGGATGGAGGAGAAGAGACCGGGAACGGGAAACTGAGAGGAAAAAGACGGGAGAAGTGATGGGGAAAAGAGACGAAACTGAAGAGGGAAGAGAGAGAAAACAGGAAATATGAGGACGGAGGAGAAGAGACCGGGAACAGGGGGAAACTGAGAACTGAGGGGAAAAAGACAGAGACGTGAGGGGGAAAAGAGACAAAACTGAAGGGGAAGAGATAGAGAACGGGAGAATATGAGGATGGAGAAGAGATCAGGAACAGGGGGAAACAGGAAAAAGACGGAGATGTGAGGGGGAAAAGAGACGAAACTGAAGGGGAAGAGATAGAGAACGGGGAACTATGAGGACGGAGGAGAAGAGACCGGGAACAGGGGGAAACTGAGAGGAAAAAGACGGGAGACGTGAGGGAGAAAAGAGACAAAACTGAAGGGGAAGAGATAGAGAACGGGAGAATATGAGGACGGAGGAGAAGAGACCGGGAACAGGGTAAACAGAGGAAAAAGACGGAGACGTAGGGGGAAAAGAGACGAAACTGAAGGGGAAGAGATAGAGAACGGGAAATATGAAGACGCAGGAGAAGAGACCGGGAACAGGGGAAACTGAGAGGAAAAAGACGGGAGACGTGAGGGGGAAAAGAGACGAAACTGAAGGGGAAGAGAGAGAAAACGGGAAATATGAGGACGGAGGAGAAGAGACCGGGAACAGGGGAAACAGAGAACTGAGGGAAAAAGACAGACGTGAGGGGGAAAAGAGACAAAACTGAAGGGGAAGAGATAGAGAACGGGAGAATATGAGGACGGAGGAGAAGAGACCGAGAACGGGGAAACAGAGGAAAAAGACGGAGATGTGAGGGGGAAAAGAGAGAAAACTGAAGGGGAAGAAATAGAAAACGGGGAACTATGATGACGGAGAAGAAGAGACTGAGAACAGGGGAAACTGAGAGGAAAAAGACGGAGAGGTGAGGGGAAAAGAGACGAAACTGAAGGGGAAGAGAGAGAAAACGGGAAATATGAGGACGGAGAAGAGACTGGGAACGGGAAACTGAGAGGAAAAAGACGGAGACGTGAGAGGAAAAGAGACGAAACTGAAGGGGAAGAGAGAGAAAACGGCAAATATGAGGACGGAGGAGAAGAGACCGGGAACAGGGGAAACTGAGAGGAAAAAGAGAGACGTGAGGGGGAAAAGAGACAAAACTGAAGGGGAAGAAATAGAAAACGGGAAATATGAGGACGGAGAAAAAGAGACTGGGAACAGGGGGAAACTGAGGAAAAAGACGGAGATGTGAGGGGGAAAAGATAGAAAACGGGGAAATATGAGGACGGAGGAGAAGAGACCGGGAACAGGGGTAAACAGGAAAAAGACAGACGTGAGGGGGAAAAGATAGAAAACGGGGAACTATGCAGACGGAGAAGAGACCGGGAACAGGGGGAAACAGAGAACTGAGGGGAAAAAGACGGAGATGTGAGGGGGAAAAGAGACAAAACTGAAGGGGAAGAGATAGAGAACGGGAGAATATGAGGACGGAGGAGAAGAGACCGGGAACAGGGGGAAACTGAGAGGAAAAAGACGGAGACGTGAGAGGGAAAAGATAGAAAACGGGAGAATATGAGGACGGAGTAGAAGAGACCGGGAACGGGGAAACTGAGAGGAAAAAGACGGAGACGTGAGGGGGAAAAGAGACGAAACTAAAGGGGAAGAGAGAGAAAACGGGAAATATGAGGACGGAGGAGAAGAGACCGGGAACAGGGGAAACAGAGAACTGAGGGGAAAAAGACAGAGACGTGAGGGGGAAAAGAGACACAATTGAAGGGGAAGAGATGGAGAACGGGATAATATGAGGACGGAGGAGAAGAGACCAGGAAGAGAGGGAAACAGAGGAAAAAGACGCAATGTGAGGGGGAAATGAGACGAAACTGAAGGGGAAGAGATAGAGAACGGGAACTATGAGGACGGAGGACAAGAGACTGGGAACAGGGAAACTGAGAGGAAAAAGACGGAGACGTGAGGGGGAAAAGAGACGAAACTGAAGGGGAAGAGAGAGAAAACGGGAAATAGGACGGAGGAGAAGAGACCGGGAACAGGGGAAACAGAGAACTGAGGGAAAAGACAGAGACGTGAGGGGGAAAAGAGACAAAACTAAAGGGGAAGAGATAGAGGACGGGAGAATATGAGGACGGAGAAGAGACCGGAACAGGAGGAAACTGAGAGAAAAAAGACGGAGATGTGAGGGGGAAAAGAGACAAAACTGAAGGGGAAGAAATAGAAACGGGGAACTATGAGGACGGAGAAGAGAGACAGACAGGAACAGGAGGGAAAAAGACAGACGTGAGGGGAAAAGAGACAAAAGAAGGGAAGATAGAAAACGGGAATATGAGACAAGAAAAAGACAAGGAAATGAGAGAAAAACGAGATGTGAGGGGAAAGAAAAAAGGGAAAGATAGAAAACGGGAGAATATGAGGACGGAAGGAGAAAAGACAGGAACTGGGGAAATGAGAGGAAAAAGACGGAGACTGTGAGGGGAAAAGAGACAAACTGAAGGGAAGAGATAGAAAACGGAAATATGAGGACGGAGGAGAAGAGACCGGGAACAGGGGAAACAGAGAAAAGACAAGACGAGGGGGAAAAGACAAATGAAGGAAGAATGAAAACGGAAATAAGACGAAAGAAGACTGAAGGGGAAACTGGAAAAGAGAGATGTAGAAAAGATAAAAACGGGGAAATATGAGGACGGAGGAGAAGAGACCGGGAAACAGGGAAACAGACTGAGGGAAAAAGACAGGAGATGTGAGGGGGAAAAGAGACAAAACTGAAGGGGAAAGAATAGAAGAACGGGAAATATGAGGACGGAAAGAAGAGACGGGAACAGGGGAAACTGAGGAAAAAGACGGAGATGTGAGGGGGAAAAGATAGAAAACGGGGAAATATGAGGACGGAGGAGAAGAGACCGGGAAAAGGGGAAACAGAATGAGGGGAAAAAGACGGAGAGTGAGGGGGAAAAGAGACAAAACTGAAGGGGAAGAGATAGAAAACGGGAGAATATGAGGACGGAGGAGAAGAGACCGGGAACAGGGGGAAACAGAGAACTGAGAGGAAAAAGACAGGAGGGAAAAGATAGAAGGGGAAATAGAGACGACAAAAACTGAAGGGAAAGAAAAAGACAACTGAGGGAAATATGAGGACGGAGAAAGGAAGAGACGGGAACAGGAGAAACAGAGGAAAAAGACGGAGACGTGAGGGGAAAAGAGACAAAACTGAAGGGGAAGAAATAGAAAACGGGAAATATGAGGACGAAGGAGAAGAGACCGGGAACAGGGGAAACTAGAAAACGAGGGGAAAAGACAGATGAGGGGAAAGATAGAAAACGGGGAAATATGAGGACGGACAGAAGAGACCGGGAAAGGGGAAACAGAGAGAGAAAAAGACAGACTGAGGGGAAAAGAGATAGAAAAGGGGAAATATGAGGACGGAGGAGAAGAGACCGGGAACAGGAAAACTGAGGACTGAGAGGAAAAAGAGGAGACGTGAGGGGGAAAAGATAGAAAACGGGGAAATATAAGGACGGAGAAGAGACCGGGAACAGGGAAACAGAGAAAAAGAGGGAGACGTGAGGGGAAAAGAGATAGAAAATGGGGAAATATAAGGACGGAGGAGAAGAGACCGGGAACAGGGGAAACAGAGAACTGAGAGGAAAAAGACGGAGACGTGAGGGGAAAAGATAGAAAACGGGGAAATATGAGGACGGAGGAGAAGAGACCGGGAACAGGGGAAACAGAGAGCTGAGAGGAAAAAGATGGAGACGTGAGGGGGAAAAGATAGAAAACGGGGAAATATGAGGACTGAGGAGAAGAGACCGGGAACAGGGGAAACAAAGAATTGAGAGGAAAAAGACGGAGATATGAGGGGGAAAAGATAGAAAACGGGGAAATATGAGGACGGAGGAGAAGAGACCGGGAACAGGGAAACAGAGAACTGAGAGGAAAAAGACGGAGACGTGAGGGGGAAAAGATAGAAGACGGGGAAATATGAGGACGGACGAGAAGAGACAGGAAACGAGAAACAGAACAGAGAGGAAAAAGACGGAGACACGAGGGGGAAAAGAGACAAAACTGAAGGGGAAGAGATAGAAAACGGGGAAATATGAGGACTGAGGAGAAGAGACCGGGAACAGGGGAAACAGGAAAAAGACCGAGATGTGAGGGGGAAAAACATGAAACTGATGGGGAAGAGATAGAAAACGGGAAAATATGAGGACGGAGGAGAAGACATGGAACAGGGGGAAACAGAACTGAGGGGAAAAAGAGGGAGACACGAGGGGAAAAGAGACAAAACTGAAGGGGAAGAGATAGAAAACGGGGAAATATGAGGATGGAGGAGGAAACATAGGAGAAGTGAGGGGGGGAAAGAGATGGAGAACTAAGGGGGAAACAGAAAAACTGAGGGGAAAGAGAAAATGGGGGAAACGGAGGTGAACTGAAGGGAAAGAGAACGAGACAGAGGACCAAGGGGGAAAGAGCCCGGGAAGCGAAGGGGAAACAGAAGAAATGAGGGAAAAGAGAGAGAAAATGGTGAAAATATGAGAACGGAGGAGGAAACACAGAAGTGAGAGGAAAGAGACTAAGAACGAGACAGAGGAGCGAGGGGAGAAAGACAGAAAAGCAAGGGAAAAAAAAAAAAAGGACACCGAACCAAAGGGAATGAGGCTGAACCCAAAGGAAAGAGATGTAGAACAGATGGGAAAGAGGTGACATGGAGGAAAGAGACAGAACCGAGGGTAAAGAGACCGAGAACAGAGATAATAAACAGAAGAGACACCTCGAGTAACAGGAAACACCTGAGAGGGAAGGGACAGCGGATCGTCCCATACACCCGTAGTAACCTCTCGGAGACCCCAGGATGGGCCGACACGGTGTATTCGGGCTCCCAACGCTGGATTCAATCATTGAACGGTACCTACAAGTTAAAGTTTCTCAGTATTTGGGCGCGCTGAAACACTGAACATGCATATCATAACAATGGAGAAAGAAAAGAAAGAATATGCATCAAAGCAAGGGATCACCAAAACGGAATGCAATACTAAAGATTGTTATTGAAAAACCACACACAAATTAGTTAAAAACATTTAAAAATCCCATCCTGGAGAATAATCAGAGAGTACGGGTCATAACAATGACGAGTATAATACTCAAAGCCCTACATGCCATGAAATAACATCCGTCCGGGACACTATCTTATCTAATTCCTTTAAAGCAGATGTTTTTTATTTAATTTGTGTATGGTTTTTCAATAACAATCCTTAGTATTGCATTCCGTTTTGGTGATCCCTTGCTTTGATGCATATGCTTTCTTCTCAATTGTCAGAAGAGCGTTGCTCCGGGGGTGGAAGCGATGAGTGTACACAGCGCTGTGCCGTCCATGAGTGCACCGGAGTGATGCTCTGCGCTCCAGACTGTCCCCATCCTTCACCGAGGCGCAGTCATGCTGGAACAGGAAAGAGCATCTCCCCAAAGCTCATGTCCATAGTGAGCGATGCAAGACAGGAAGGCGAACGTTTACACTCCATTCACATGGGGGACACATTCTGAGAGTGTAGTCACTATTTTGTTGACGGAGTCACTGCATACACGTGTGTAGCGACCGCTACTCCCACAAGTTACCAACCAGTTCCTGTCAGATATCACTAACCATCTTGATGCTGCATACGGTGCGGCCATGGTTGGCCCTCTGATGCTTAAGACCAGCAGGACCCAGGGCAGTGCTGGCCTTCTAGTGGAGCTCTGTGTAGCGCTGGGAGACCTCTCTGTCCAGACCTGTTGGAATGGTACGAGGGGATGGTGATGGAGGGAAGAATGCCTCCATTTTTGAGTAAAAAATGGTCAAAAATCATATACACGCGAAAAGAAGAGGTGCGACCTGAAGAAATGGCAGTCACTGTGTAAATACATTACTGATCCTGAGTTACATCCTGTATTATACCCCAGAGCTGCACTCACTATTCTGCTGGTGCAATCACTGTGTACATACATTACATTACTGATCCTGAGTTACATCCTGTATTATACTCCAGAGCTGCACTCACTATTCTGCTGGTGCAGTCACTGTGTACATACATTACATTACTGATCCTGAGTTACATCCTGTATTATACCCCAGAGCTGCACTCACTATTCTGCTGGTGCAGTCACTGTGTACATACATTACATTACTGATCCTGAGTTACATCCTGTATTATACCCCAGAGCTGCACTCACTATTCTGCTGGTGCAATCACTGTGTACATACATTACATTACTAATCCTGAGTTACATCCTGTATTATACTCCAGAGCTGCACTCACTATTCTGCTGGTGCAGTCACTGTGTACATACATTACATTACTGATCCTGAGTTACATCCTGTATTATACTCCAGAGCTGCACTCACTATTCTGCTGGTGCAGTCACTGTGTACATACATTACTGATCCTGAGTTACCTCCTGTATTATACTCCAGAGTTGCACTCACTATTCTGCTGGTGCAGTCACTGTGTACATACATTACATTACTGATCCTGAGTTACATCCTGTATTATACTCCAGAGCTGCACTCACTATTCTGCTGGAGCAGTCACTGTGTACATACATTACATTACTGATCCTGAGCTACATCCTGTATTATACCCCAGAGCTGTACTCACTATTCTGCTGGTGCAGTCACTGTGTACATACATTACTGATCCTGAGTTACCTCCTGTATTATACCCCAGAGCTGCACTCACTATTCTGCTGGTGCAGTCACTGTGTACATGCATTACATTACTGATCCTGAGTTACATCCTGTATTATACTCCAGAGCTGCGCTCACTATTCTGCTGGTGGAGTCACTGTGTACATACATTACATTACTGATCCTGAGTTACATCCTGTATTATACTCCAGAGCTGCACTCACTATTCTGCTGGTGCAGTCACTGTGTACATACATTACTGATCCTGAGTTACATCCTGTATTATACCCCAGAGCTGCACTCACTATTCTGCTGGTGCAGTCACTGTGTACATACATTACTGATCCTGAGTTACATCCTGTATTATACCCCAGAGCTGCACTCACTATTCTGCTGGTGCAGTCACTGTGTACATACATTACATTACTGATCCTGAGTTACATCCTGTATTATACCCCAGAGCTGCACTCACTATTCTGCTGGTGCAATCACTGTGTACATACATTACATTACTAATCCTGAGTTACATCCTGTATTATACTCCAGAGCTGCACTCACTATTCTGCTGGTGCAGTCACTGTGTACATACATTACATTACTGATCCTGAGTTACATCCTGTATTATACTCCAGAGCTGCACTCACTATTCTGCTGGTGCAGTCACTGTGTACATACATTACTGATCCTGAGTTACCTCCTGTATTATACCCAGAGCTGCACTCACTATTCTGCTGGTGCAGTCACTGTGTACATACATTACTGATCCTGAGTTACATCCTGTATTATACCCCAGAGCTGCACTCACTATTCTGCTGGTGCAGTCACTGTGTACATACATTACATTACTGATCCTGAGTTACATCCTGTGTTATACTCCAGAGCTGCGCTCACTATTCTGCTGGTGCAGTCACTGTGTACATACATTACATTACTGATCCTGAGTTACATCCTGTATTATACTCCAGAGCTGCACTCACTATTCTGCTGGTGCAGTCACTGTGTACATACATTACATTACTGATCCTGAGTTACATCCTGTATTATACTCCAGAGCTGCGCTCACTATTCTGCTGGTGGAGTCACTGTGTACATACATTACATTACTGATCCTGAGTTACATCCTGTATTATACTCCAGAGCTGCCTCACTATTCTGCTGGTGCAGTCACTGTGTACATACATTACATTACTGATCCTGAGTTACATCCTGTATTATACCCAGAGCGGGACTCACTATTCTGCTGGTGCAGTCACTGTGTACATACATTACATTACTGATCCTGAGTTACATCCTGTATTATACCCCAGAGCTGGACTCACTATTCTGCTGGGTAGTCACTGTGTACATACATTACATTACTGATCCTGAGTTACATCCTGGTTTCACCATCAGACGCTGCAGCTTGTAGAGCCCTTCTACATAGGAGTATGCAGAGCAGTTGCTAATTTAAGCAATTCCATCCCCATTACAACCTCCACCCTCACATCACTTTTGCACAAACAGAGGACGGCACATTTTGAGGTTTCAGTGTTTTTATGACTTTGCCATAAAATATCTAAAAGTGAACAAAACAACATCAGGATATAAAAGCCAGTGTGGAAGATCAGTAAAATGAGGACACAGCCACATACAGCCAGGAAGAGGTGCAGCCGGGGCGATAACCGGGGGATTGTACCTGTACAACCCCAAAGTCTACCGTGCAGGAGGCCACACTAAGCTATACCGCCCAGGCCACCATCGCCCACGCTGCAGTGTCCACCCAGGCCACCATCGCCCACGCTGCAGTGTCCGCCAGGCCACCATCGCCCACGCTGCAATGCCCACCCAGGCCAACATCGCCCACGCTGCAATGCCCACCCAGGCCACCACCGCCCACGCTGCAATGTCCAGGCCACCATCGCCCACGCTGCAGTGTCCGCCCAGTCCACCATCGCCCACGCTGCAATGTCCGCCCAGGCCACCATCGCCCACGCTGCAGTGTCCGTCCAGGCCACCACCGCCCATGCTGCAATGTCCAGGCCACCATCGCCCATGCTGCAATGTCCAGGCCACCAACGCCCACGCTGCAGTGTCCGCCCAGGCCACCATCACCCACGCTGCAGTGTCCGCCCAGGCCACCATCGCCCACGCTGCAATGTCCGCCCAGGCCACCATCGCCCACGCTGCAATGTCCGCCCAGGCCACCATCGCCCACGCTGCAATGTCCGCCCAGGCCACCATCGCCCACGCTGCAATGTCCAGGCCACCATCGCCCACGTTGCAATGTCCAGGCCACCAACGCCCACGCTGCAGTGTCCAGGCCACCAACGCCCACGCTGCAGTGTCCGCCCAGGCCACCATCGCCCACGCTGCAATGCCCACCCAGGCCAACATCGCCCACGCTGCAATGCCCACCCAGGCCACCACCGCCCACGCTGCAATGTCCAGGCCACCATCGCCCACGCTGCAGTGTCCGCCCAGTCCACCATCGCCCACGCTGCAATGTCCGCCCAGGCCACCATCGCCCACGCTGCAGTGTCCGTCCAGGCCACCACCGCCCATGCTGCAATGTCCAGGCCACCATCGCCCATGCTGCAATGTCCAGGCCACCATCGCCCACGCTGCAATGTCCGCCCAGGCCACCATCGCCCACGCTGCAATGTCCACCCAGGCCACCATCGCCCATGCTGCAATGTCCGCCCAGGCCACCATCGCCCACGCTGCAATGTCCGCCCAGGCCACCATCGCCCACGCTGCAATGTCCAGGCCACCATCGCCCACGCTGCAATGTCCAGGCCACCACCGCCCACGCTGCAATGTCCGCCCAGGCCACCACCGCCAACGCTGCAATGTCCGCCCAGGCCACCATCGCCCACGCTGCAGTGTCCGCCCAGGCCACCACCGCCCACGCTGCAATGTCCGCCCAGGCCACCAACGCCAACGCTGCAGTGTGCGCCCAGGCCACCACCGCCAACGCTGCAATGTCTGCCCAGGCCACCACCGCCCACGCTGCAGTGTCCGCCCAGGCCACCACCGCCCACGCTGCAATGTCCAGACCACCACCGCCCACGCTGCAATGTCCAGGCCACTGCCACCCAGATTCACCTTCTCTTGTGAAGAGGGGGCATTTTGGGATGTTTAAAAAAAAAAAAAAAGTAAAAACTGCTGTGTTGATGGATATGGCCTTGAGGACAAATTTTCTTCCTTTTTTACTCGAATGTGTGAAAATAAACATTTGCTTTCCATCACCTCCATGTTGCATGGGCTATTGCTAGATTCAGCACTGATGAGTTTGTCGCTCTTTTACCTGTTTTTCAGGGCTCCGATCAGCCCAGCTCTCTTTTGATGTGGTCAGTGCTCATAAGTCAGCGGCGAGGGGCAGTGAAAAGACAGATCAGAGTTACAAACGCTCCTGTCAGAACGAGGTCACTGAGGGATTCTCCGTTACCTCATTTCACAGTCAACAATATTGTAACCCTCTTAAGATTTTACATGCACTTTGCAATTTTTGCATCAACCCCTTTAAATGGCATTCATTGCAATTTCCTACTGAAGGTCACAGCTAATGGTCTGCCCCTAAATGTGATCGAGGCAGTGGTCCAGGCCTAGAGTAACAGCTCACGACACACGTGTATGTTCTCAATAGTATGCGCAACTTTCGACACAATGTAACAGCGACAAGAACGTAAAGACTGTAAATCCTTCATCTTCCCGATCATAAAGATGACCAACAATCCATACTCCAGTCACAGCCAGAGCTGCGCTCACAATTCTGGATTTCGGTTTCCAGAGAGCAGTGCATTATGATGGAACTCCCTTTAAAACAAAAGATGTACAAGGTTACAGGACATTACGTGTAGCCTGAACCATGAGATGAGAAAAGCGCAAACCCTGGTAGCAGCCGGGATGGCGTCGTACGGCGGAGTCAGCTGTAGTACAAGGGATGGGTCTGCGCAGTTCACACCAACGTTTTGGGGCCATTTTTATCTTCTCTACTCTTTATGTGCAATAATGTTGCTGGAAACCTTCACTATGACCTTGGATATAACCAGTCCCAGCAGTAAAGGCCGATACCGTCTGCTGTGGGTGGGTGGCGTCCACCTTCAGGCTTCGTGGAGGTTTTATCAGACAATCGCAGGAGTGACTACGCCGGAGGACATTTGTTCTTCTTCGCTCTACACCTCGTTGCTTCGGTTCGGATCCACACCTGCGTTTGGCAATAAATCTGCACGTGTTATTCCAGCCTTAGGGGTCATTCTCCATTACCCGGCGAGCCTTATGTGCCGGCGCAGGATGTGTCCCCAACCGTCTACTTTAGCTGTGGCTTGGAAAGCAGCGATGATGGAGGAGCCGGCGTCAGGACCCAGCTGGGTGCAGGACTCGGTGTCATGTTTGGGCAGACGATCATCGACCCCTGTCTGCCGGTCTCTTTGTTTTTGTTTTCTTGGCTTTGTCGTAGCTCCGGTTTTTCAGCACGCACACACAGGCGGACACCCCAGCCACCGTCTTCGGCAGGTCCGTTCCTTTCACCCACTTCTTCCTTTCTTTATCATATACTTGTACAGTCCTGGAGAAAGCCGTGTTCTCCCAGCTGTAGCCGCCCAGGATATAAATCTTATTGTCTAGAACGGCTGCCCCGGACTCGCTGTTCGGCTGCAGTAGTGGAGCGACCCGCGTCCACTGATCACACTGGGGGCTGTAGCACTCCACCGCGAGGATATCAAAACGCTCCATGGACTCCAGGTTGTCATCGCTGCCGCCTATAGCATATATACTGTCATCGAGTGTGCACATACTGTGCCAGCCGCGGGCGATGGTCATGGGTCTCCTCTCCTCCCAGGCGTCAGCTCGTGGGTCATAGCACAGCAGGTTCTTCCTGTAGGGGCCAATCTGGTAATCGTGGCCTCCAGAGATGTAGACATAGTCCTTGTGTACGGACCCAGCATGTCCGTATGTGAATCTGAAATATAGAAGCAGCGTCATTGTATTGTGGTAAGCTTACATTTAGATATTATCTGCGTATCAGGATCCCGAACCATAAATCCCCATACACATCATGGTAAACAGCGGCTACAGAGCGCGTCCTGACTGCCCCCCCCATCCTGACTGCTCTCCACCTCCTCCGTCCTGACATCCTCCGTCTTGTCCTCCCCCCCGCTGTCCTGACTGTCCCCCCCATCCTGACTGTCCTCCACCTCCTCCGTCCTGACATCCTCCGTCTTGTCCTCCCCCTCCTCTGTCCTGACTGTCCCCCACCATCCTGACGGTCCTCCACCTCCTCCGTCTTGTCCTCCCACTCCTCTGTCCTGACTGTCCTCCCCCATCCTGACTGTCCTCCACCTCCTCCGTCCTGACATCCTCCGTCTTATCCTCCCCCTCCTCTGTCCTGACAGTCCCCCACCATCCTGACTGTCTTCCACCTCCTCCGTCCTGACATCCTCCGTCTTGTCCTCCCCTCCTGTGTCCTGACCTTCCCCCCCAACCTGACTGTCCTCCACCTACTCCGTCCTGACATCCTCCGTCTTGTCCTCCCCCTCCGCTGTCCTGACTGTCCCCCACCATCCTGATCGTCCTCCACCTGCAACCTGATCGTCCTTCTTCGGTCATGACTCCTCCACGTGTGTCCTCACAGTCCTCCACCTGTGTCCTGACTTTCCTTCTCCGTCCCGACTGTCCTACCCCCGTCACGACTGTCCTGCCCCCTTCTCCGTCCCGACTGTCCTCCCTCCTCCTCCGTCCCGACTGTCCTCCCCCTCCTCCGTCCGACTGTCCTCCTCCTTCGTCCCGACTGTCCTCCATCCCGACTGTTCTCCCCCCTCCTCCGTCCCGACTGTCCTCCCCCCTCCTCCGTCCCGACTGTCCTCCCCCCTCCTACGTCCCGACTGTCCTCCCTCCTCCTACGTCCCGACTGTCCTCCCTCCTCCTACGTCCCGACTGTCCTCCATCCCGACTGTTCTCCCCCCTCCTCCGTCCCGACTGTCCTCCCCCCTCCTCCGTCCCGACTGTCCTCCCTCCTCCTCCGTCCCGACTGTCCTCCCTCCTCCTCCGTCCCGACTGTCCTCCCCCCTCCTCCGTCCCGACTGTCCTCCCCCTCCTCCGTCCCGACTGTCCTCCCCCTCCTCCGTCCCGACTGTCCTCCCCCTCCTTCGTCCCGACTGTCCTCCATCCCGACTGTTCTCCCCCTCCTCTGTCCCGACTGTCCTCCCCCTCCTCCGTCCCGACTGTCCTCCCCTCCTCCTCCGTCCCGACTGTCCTCCCTCCTCCTCCGTCCCGACTGTCCTCCCTCCTCCTCCGTCCAGACTGTCCTCCCTCCTCCATCCCGACTGTCCTCCCCCCTCCTCCGTCCCGACTGTCCTCCATCCCGACTGTCCTTCCCCTCCTCCGTCCCGACTGTCCTCCCCCTCCTCCGTCCCGACTGTCCTCTCCCTCCTCCGTCCCGACTGTCCTCTCCCTCCTCCGTCCCGACTGTCCTCCCCCTCCTCCGTCCCGACTGTCCTCCCCCCTCCTTCGTCCCGACTGTCCTCCATCCTGACTGTTCTCCCCCCTCCTCCGTCCCGACTGTCCTCCCCCTCCTCCGTCCCGACTGTCCTCCCCCTCCTCCGTCCCGACTGTCCTCTCCCTCCTCCGTCCCGACTGTCCTCCCCCTCCTCCGTCCCGACTGTCCTCCCTCCTCCTCCGTCCCGACTGTCCTCCCTCCTCCTCCGTCCCGACTGTCCTCCTTCCTCCTCCGTCCAGACTGTCCTCCCTCCTCCATCCCGACTGTCCTCCCCCCTCCTCCGTCCCGACTGTCCTCCATCCCGACTGTCCTTCCCCTCCTCCGTCCCGACTGTCCTCCCCCTCCTCCGTCACGAACAGACAGGCCGCACACCTCCTCCTACCTGTCGGCACCCCGGCGCCTCTTCCGATAGCATCGTCGTGGCGGGACGCACACACACACGACATCGCGCAGGAGAATGACGGCAGGTAGGAGGAGGAGGAGGGCAGATCTACATGTCCGTTGTGAGTGGACACTCGCCGTCATGTCAGAAATAAAGTCAGCATCGGATTCACCTCGGCAGCTCAGACATGTAGCTCCAAAGATCGAGCTGAGGGCAGTAGACTTCCACTGAGGACAGGGCGCCATTTTCGTTCCTTCCACCGACTGCGACAAGTTTATCCGTCACGGCCCCTAAATAAAAATCCACGCGATGCTGATTCATGGAGGCCACCTGTGAACGGCAGAGGTGACATTCAGGGGAGGAAGAACATGTAGGGCCGCTGCAGTCCTAAGCACTGGAATGAGACGGTCTACAGCTTTCGGATAAGTCTCTACATGCTGTCAGTAAGTGAAGACGTCTTTCATTATACCCAGAGGCTGAAGAACTCTACTGACCCCACGCTTTTCACAGCTGAGGGTTTGGACAAGTTACATCCAGTGTGGCCAATCCTCCAACCACTCCAGATAGATACAATGTATCAGTGCAAGTAAAATGTATCTATCAGGTTTCCATCTCCCTAAAGACTTATTCCCTTCCAGATATTCATGGTGGGAGACTAAAATATCATCGTCCAAGCGGCTCTCACAGGAGGTGGTCCACGGAGACCGCCGAGCGCCTGAGCTGTGACATTTCCGCGCGTACCCCTGTAACGCAGCCCTTTTTGATATTAATGTGAACCTTTCTCTCTAAAATCCCAAGTAACAAATGCACCACGTTTATTTGACTATGACCGGCGGCGGACAGAGGCGCAGCTATAGCCACGTGATGTGTCTCACCTGAATCCACAGACTCCAGCGGGGATCGTACCTGTAGAGCAGGTTGGATGCAGCATCCCCACCATTGTCCCGGGAGAAGCTTCCTCCGGCCACATAGAGAAAGTTGCCCAGAGCGGTGACACAGTGGTGGCTCCTCCTCGCGGGGAGCTGCGTCTCCGACATCCACTGCTCCTTCTCAATGTCCAAACTGTAGACGTCGTCGCTCAGCTCCAGACAGTGTTCAGAAACCTCTCCACCCACGAAGAGCAGGCGCTCCGACCCCATGCGGAGAGTGCTCCGGGTGTTCTGCAGCAGGGGCTGTGCCGCCACGTTGCTGTGGTAGTAGATGGCTTCCTCCACCAGGCTCTCACAGTTGGACTCTTTCGGGAGCAGAGAACACACAGCGGGCTTCACGCGGTGCAGAAGCTCGCTCTTTGAGATCAGCTGGAAGCGGATGTTCTGCAGCAGCTGATAGGCCTGAGCCTCGCGCTGCGGACAGTGAGTCGCCCACTGGAGCGCGGACTGCAGGAGGTCGTGCTCGCTGCCGTGCTGCACGTGGCTGCTCATCAGGTACAGGCACAGCTTGTGCAGAGGGATGTCCTGCAGGAAGGCGCTGGTGAAGCACAGGGCGCTGTAGCTGCGCAGGATGAACGAGTCAATGTAAGCGCCCAGCCTCTCCAGGCTGTAGATGGAGGCCAGCTCCTGCAGGTACAGATAGTTCTCCTCATTCACCTCATTCTCCAGGTACTCGCAGCAGAAGTCCACCACTTTCCAGATCTGCAGGAGGTGGGCGGTTTCCAGGACGTAGTCAATGTTCCCTCCGTCCAGAGTCAGGTCACCGCTGTACAGGAAGTCCACCGCAGCTTTCAGGCCGATGAAGGACGCACCGACCAGCTCCACCTCCGTCTGGTGCGCCTCTTTCATTCCGATGGTGAACATGGAGTTGAAGTAGTCGCTGCAGGCGGACAGGTAGTTCCTGTGAGCCGGCACTCGCTGATCGTCGGCCACCAGGACCACATCGCAGAAATGCCCCTTCTGCCTCTGCTCACTGAGTCTCTGCAGGACCAGGCAGGAGAGGTCGCTCCATCGGTACAGCTGTGGAAGGAGAGGACACGTTACTGACTGTAGGCACCTGGAGGAAGGGGGGGGAGCAGAGACGCCTGGAGGAAGGGGGGGGCAGAGGCGCATGGAGGAAGGGGAGGCAGGGGCGCCTGGAGGAAGGGGGGGGCAGAGGCGCCTGGAGGTAGGGGGAAGGCAGAGGCGCCTGGAGGAAGGGGGGGAGGGAGCAGAGACGCCTGGAGGTAGGGGAAGGCAGAGGCGCCTGGAGGAAGGGGGGGAGGGAGCAGAGACGCCTGGAGGTAGGGGGAAGGCAGAGGCGCCTGGAGGAAGGGGGGAGCAGAGGCGCCTGGAGGAAGGGGGGGGCAGAGGCGCCTGGAGGAAGGGGGGGCAGAGGCGCCTGGAGGAAGGGGGGGCAGAGGCGCCTGGTAGTGAGCTCCACTCTCCCCATCAGGAGCACATAGCTCACGGGGCCACACATGCCTCTGGTTACGGGAGTACAGAACATCTGGCACCAAGTGAACGTTCAGTGATCTGGGGTGTATGGCTGCCTCCATGTAAGTTTTAGTCTGGTGCAGGCTGTGATAGGGGCATCTGTCCCCTCTGCAGAATATAAAGGGGGCATATCAGGCCGAGAAGTTTGGATGTCCTCAAATGTTGGGGGTCTATAAAAAGTAAAAGGAAAACTTTGCAGTGCATCCATAATGCTCAGTCCGCAGTCATGCAGCTGTGCACTTATGGCTTCCCTCTGGGGGTCCCGCTCACCAGGGAACGGTACATCACTTGCCAAAAAGTAACATGTGCCTCCCCAGACATCAACAGTATCTACTGGGCACAGGAGTTGTGGCTGTGTATCAGGGGCTCTGCCCCTGCAGAGATACATTCCCACATCAGGCAGAGATGTGCGGACAGTCGCGATACTGTGATAATCGGGGGCTTCCATGGATGATTCATGGGGAGCAGCCGTACCTTGGAAGACTCGCTGATCTTGTGCGGTCGAGAAACTCTGGTTTGCTTTGTGCCCTCCATTTCTATTTAGAAGCTTACCTTTAGGAAGGAAAAGAAAATCATTAAAGGAGTGGTCGACATTTGGAGGCACATTTCTCTAATTATAGCAAGAATATGGGGTTGAAATAAAATAGTTTTCAACTGGTTTCACTGCAAATCTTCCAGGACTTGCTATCTATCTATCTTATACTCCAGAGCGGCACTCACTATTCTGCTGGTGCAGTCACTGTGTACATACATTACTGATCCTGAGTTACATCCTGTATTATACTCCAGAGCTGCACTCACTATTCTGCTGGTGCAGTCACTGTGTACATACATTACTGATCCTGAGTTACATCCTGTATTATACCCCAGAGCTGCACTCACTATTCTGCTGGTGCAGTCACTGTGTACATACATTACTGATCCTGAGTTACATCCTGTATTATACTCCAGAGCTGCACTCACTATTCTGCTGGTGCAGTCACTGTGTACATACATTACATTACTGATCCTGAGTTACCTCCTGTATTATACTCCAGAGCTGCACTCACTATTCTGCTGGTGCAGTCACTGTATACATACATTACATTACTGATCCTGAGTTACATCCTGTATTATACTCCAGAGCTGCACTCACTATTCTGCTGGTGCAGTCACTGTGTACATACATTACATTACTGATCCTGAGTTACATCCTGTATTATACGCCAGAGCTGCACTCACTATTCTGCTGGTGCAGTCACTGTGTACATACATTACATTACTGATCCCGAGTTACATCCTGTATTATACCCCAGAGCTGCACTCACTATTCTGCTGGTGCAGTCACTGTGTACCTACATTACATTACTGATCCTGAGTTACATCCTGTATTATACTCCAGAGCTGCACTCACTATTCTGCTGGTGCAGTCACTGTGTACATACATTACTGATCCTGAGTTACATCCTGTATTATACTCCAGAGCTGCACTCACTATTCTGCTGGTGCAGTCACTGTGTACATACATTACATTACTGATCCTGAGTTACATCCTGTATTATACTCCAGAGCTGCACTCACTATTCTGCTGGTGCAGTCACTGTGTACATACATTACTGATCCTGAGTTACATCCTGTATTATACTCCAGAGCTGCACTCACATTCTGCTGGTGCAGTCACTGTGTACATACATTACTGACCTGAGTTACATCCTGTATTATACTCCAGAGCTGCACTCACTATTCTGCTGGTGCAGTCACTGTGTACATACATTACATTACTGATCCTGAGTTACATCCTGTATATACTCCAGAGCTGCACTCACTATTCTGCTGGTGCAGTCACTGTGTACATACATTACTGATCCTGAGTTACATCCTGTATTATACTCCAGAGCTGCACTCAATATTCTGCTGTGCAGTCACTGTGTACATACATTACTGATCCCGAGTTACCTCCTGTATTATACTCCAGAGCTGCACTCACTATCTGCTGGTGCAGTCACTGTGTACATACATTACATTACTGATCCTGAGTTACATCCTGTATATACTCCAGAGCAGCACTCACTATTCTGCTGGTGCAGTCACTGTGTACATACATTACATTACTGATCCTGAGTTACATCCTGTATTATACTCCAGAGCAGCACTCACTATTCTGCTGGTGCAGTCACTGTGCACATACATTACATTACTGATCCTGATTACATCCTGTATTATACCCCAGAGCTGCGCTCACTATTCTGCTGGTGCAGTCACTGTGTACATACATTACATTACTGATCCGATATATCCTGTATTATCCATGGTGCCTACATCATATTCCTGGTTCATCACTGTTAACTACATACATCCTGATCCCCTACATTCTGTAGTTATACTCCAGAGCTGCCTACTATTCTCTGGTCTGACGTTACATCTATTACTATCCGAGTACTCCTATTATATCGAGCATGTCACTACTTCTGTGCTGCAGTCACTGTGTACATCATATTACCGACTGAGTTACATCCTGTTCCAGTGCACACTTTACGGTACATACTTGACTATTACTAGATCCTGATTACATCCTGATTTACCCCGTGCTGCATACATACTGTGTACATACTTTACTACCTATTACGATCCTGATTAACTCCGATAACTCCACTCACTCTCTTTGCTGGTGAGTCAACATTACATACATTATGATACATCTGTATTACCTCCTGATCACTCCAACTGCACTACTATTCTGCTGTGCAGTCACTGTGTACAACATTACTGATCCTGAGTTACATCCTGTATTATACCCAGAGCTGCACTCACTATTCTGCTGGTGCAGTCACTGTGTACATACATATACGATCCTGAGTTACATCCTGTATTATACTCCAGAGCTGCACTCTACATTCTGCGTGCAGTCAGTGTACTACATTCATTAGATCCTGATTACCTGATTATACTCCAAGTCATCATATTCTCTGTGCAGTCACTGTGACTACTTACATTACTGTGTGGTACACCTGGTAATTACTAGAGCTGCACTCACTATTCGCCGTCATCACTGTTGTACATCATACTACTATCTCTGAGTTCACCTGTATTATCCAGACATCACTGGATCTACTGTTACATCTTATTATATCCGAGTCACTCCTATTTTTACTCAGAGCTGACTACTAATTCTGCATGTACACTGGTACATATTACTCAGATCCTGAGTTCATCTGTGATATTCCAGAGCTGACTCACTATTCTCTGTGCAGTACTTCCTGTATATACATTCATACTGATCACTATTACTCCTGTTATACTCCAGAGTCATCACTATATGATGTGAGTCACTTGTACTATACATTACAGACCTGATTACATTCTGTATTACCCAAGCTGACTCACATTCTTGGTGCATCATTGTACAATCATACATTATTACTGACCAGATTACATCCTGATTTCTCCAGAGCGTGATCACTCACTATTCTCCTGGTAGCATACTGTGTACATACATACATTACTGATCTGGTTGAGTCCTGTTATACTCATTGCACTACTATTCTGTGTACATCCTGTGTAATAATTATACTCATGACTGAGTACATCTTTTTCGTCAGGTGCATCACTATATGCTGTCATACTGTTACTAATTACATACTGATCTATTACATCGTATTACTCCACTTGCTGCACTCACTATTCTGCTGGTGCAGTCACTGTGTACATACATTACATTACTGATCCTGAGTTACATCCTGTATTATACTCCAGAGCTGCACTCACTATTCTCTGGCTGCAGTCACTGTGTACATACATTACTACTGATCCTGAGTTACATCCTGTATTATACTCCAGAGCTGCACTCACTATTCTGCTGGTGCAGTCACTGTGTACATACATTACATTACTGATCCTGAGTTACACTGTATTACCCAGTGAATCACTATTCGTGGGGGAGTCACTGTGTACATCATTAAATTTTGATCTGAGTTACATTGGATTTTTAAACCCCCAAACTGACCATATTTGCTGGTGAGTACTGTGTCATACATACTTATTTATCCCGATTTAAACCTGTTTATACTCAGAGTGCCTACTATTCTGCTGGGGCGTCATGTTACTACATTATTTTATCCCGAGTTACTCCTTTTATTATACTCCAAACTGCATCACTATTTTGGTGAGTCCGTGTAAAAATTACATTATGATCCCGATTATCTTATTATAACCCCCGAGCGCACCCCTATTCTGCTGGTGGAGTCACGGTTTTCATACATTACTTATGATCCTGAGTTACCTCCTTTTTTTACCCAGAGCTGCCTCCTATTTGCTGGTTAATCCCTTTTAAAAATAATTTCTTACTGATCTGAGTTACCTCTGTATTTACCCAGAGCTGATCCTATTTTGCTGGGGCATCCCGTTAATCATTTAAATTTCTGCCGGGGTTAATCCCGTATTATCCCCGGTGCCTCATATTCTGCTGGTGCAGCACTGTGTAAAATACATTATGATCTGGGTTACATCCCTGTATTATACCCAGGCTGCATCACTATTTGGGTCGTACTGTGTACATTCATTATGATCCTGAGTTTTTTCCCCCGATTATATCCCAAACTCATCACTATTCTGTGGTGCAGTCACTGTGTAAAAATTTCATTTTGAAAACCCGGTTTCATCCTTATTTCCAGAGCTGCCTCACTATTTTGTGGTGGAATATGGGGACAAATTTCTGAAACTGATATCCCCTTTTTTGGTTTCCCTATCTGGCCCGGTCTTTACCTTTGTGATAAAAATACGGGGCTGATAATCTTTTTAAAACGGGGATTGCCCCTCATAAAACTGCGGGTTTACCTGTACTTCCTTTAAAAAAGATCCGGTTAACCAAAGGGGAATTTTTTAACCCACCACTCCTTTTGGGGGCAGGCACTGGACATTCATTCATGAACGAAACCCAGTTCATCGTATTTTTTACCCAGAGTGCAAAAATATTTCTTCTTAGTCACCGGGAAAAATAATTACTACCGAGTTTTACTCCTGGTATCCCAGGGGGCTGCACTTCAATTTCTCCGGTAGTCCGGTCATATACCATTTTTTTGGTTACAACCTGGGTTTTTACTGAGGGGCTTTTCCTCCTTCGCCGGTCCAAAATAAACCCGTGTAAAATTTTCCGAGTTTCTTTTTTTTTAACAAAAAGGGGGCCCACCCTTTTTTTTTTGGGGGGGATCCCATTTTTTTAACCCTAAATCAACCCCCCTCTGGGAAAGGGGAATCTGGTATTATCTTCCATGAAATGCCAGTTCCCCCGTTGTTTTTTGTGTTTAAAAAAAATTAGGGGGAACCCCCCTTCTTTTTTTTGGGGGGGATCCCCCTATTTTTGCTAAACCCTCCAAGGGGAGCAACTGCTGCGTCCTGTGTTTCAGGCTGGGAAGGTTCTGGATATTGGTCGTTCCAGCCTGAAAAGCCATCCCCGCTGTTGCTTTCTCTGGCTGGTTAATAAAATAGGGGGCCCCTTTTCTCTGCTTTTTCATTTCTTTGTTTGTTGTGGGTGGTCACAGGATTCACCATTATGTAAAATTTAAAGAGGTTAGTAAGTGCGTTCCCGGGGGTAATGCGGTTTTCGCATTAATGAAAGTGAAGAGTAATTACACAGAGGGACGGGCGTTCCCTACTAAACTGACTGCTGTGGCCGGAAAGACGCTGAGGGGAACCCGGGGGCATCTGGCAAAGTAGGGGGCAGGGCATTTCTGAAATCCCCCATGGCTGTCACGCGGACGTGCGGTTGGACATTGGGGATGTAGGACTAAAACCCAGGTTTTACTGCCCGTGGGAACGTACCCCAAATATATCTGCAAAAGAATCCTTTTTTTTCCTTCCAAACCAACTTTAATTATTTATTTAAAGGGACAAAAAAAAAACCATGAATGAAAAACACATCAAAAACACAAGGACCTGCCAGTGACCTTAAGTGATGTGTTGCAGATTCGAGCCAATCCTATGTGTGATATGCCCTTACAAATGTTTACTAATGCTGCATACTTACCCCCGTACGTGGTGGCGCGAAAGCACAGTAGGTTAAATTTTGGGGATAGGAACATGATTGTGTAACCCGAATAATCTTATATAATTATTATTACGTGGTTCCTGGATCTTTTTTATAAATTTTTTATGTCAGCTGGATAAACCCGTGATTCTGTATATAATTTTATATTACAGGTTAACCTGGGCATCTCCTGTAAAATTTTATGTACGCGGGGATAAAATGGGGATTCCCCGTATATATTATTATGTACAGCTGGGATAAAATGGGATCTCTTGTTATAAATTTTATATGTCGCTGTATTCCTGGGGATCTCGATTAAATTTTATATGTACGCGGTAAACCCGGCATTCCTTATATAATTTTTATATGTAAAGTGGTATACCTGGGCATTCCCTTTTATTAAAATTTATATGTCAGCTGGATAACCGGGCTCTCCCGTATATAATTTTAATTAAGGGTATAATTTGGGGATCTC
The DNA here is from genome assembly GCA_033576555.1 of Oophaga sylvatica. Taxonomy (NCBI): domain Eukaryota; kingdom Metazoa; phylum Chordata; class Amphibia; order Anura; family Dendrobatidae; genus Oophaga; species Oophaga sylvatica. Next base: position 54,821 of record JARQOD010004365.1, read on the forward strand.
CCGAATAATTATATAGTACAGCTGGTATAATTGGGGGTTCCTGTTTATTATATATGTAAGCTGGTTAAAAGGGCCTCCCGTGTATATTTTATGTACGCTGGTATAACCTGGGCATTTGATATTTAAAATATATGTACGTGGTATAACCCGGGGGATTCCTGTATATAATTTTTATATTACGCCGGTTAACGGAATCCCTGTTATAAATTTTATATGTCAGCTGATAAACCCGGACATCTCCTGTATTAATTATATATGTACGCTTGTATAAACCCGGACATTTTGTAATAATTTATAGGGACAGTGGGATATCTGGTATTTTGTATATAATTATATATGTTCGTGGGATAATGGGTATCTCCCGTATTAATTATATGTACAGCTGGGATAACCCGGGATCTTGTGTATAAATTTTATATGTAAGCTGGATAAACCCCGGGAACTCCCGTATATATTTTAATGTAACCCGGATAACCCGGGGATCTCCTGTATTAATTATATATGTACAGCGGTTTAAACTGGGCATCTTGTATTAATTATTATTACGCCGTAAACCTGTTTCTCCTGTTTTTAATTTTTGTACAGCCGTATAATGGGTATCTTGTAAAAAAAAAAAAAAAAAAAAAAAAAAAGAAAAAAACCCCCGGGGGAATTAGTACCGGGTTAACCCCGGGTCTCTTAATAATTTATGTACATGGTAAACCGGGGATTCCTGT
>JARQOD010004366.1:0-55526 GCA_033576555.1 Oophaga sylvatica
AGCAGAGGGAACTCGATCCCTAACACACCTCTTGTTGAATTCATCTAGAGGGTGTAGTGAGCTTTTTTAACCTTCAGGCAATACACAGAAGTGTATGACATTAGGCTGAGTAAATGGAAAATTACCATTTATTCCACTAAAATTGTGATGCTGAGTCACTACTTACATGGAAGCCATGAGAACAAGTAGTCAGGTCCAAGGTCAGACACCAGGAGGGTTCATAGTACATAGTAATAAGATAAGGGTGTGGTCAGAAAATAGTCCAAGGTCAAATCCCAAGAGGGTACGTCAAGTCAAAGAAGTAAAAATCGTATAGTAAGGGCCAATCTGAAGTCAGATACCTGAAGTTAGAGAGCTTCAAAAGCCGCAGAGATAATCCACATGAATAGTCATCATGACTAATCCGAGGTCCAGCAACAAGATCAAAAGGTCAGACACAAAGCAAACAAATGCATCTAACTAAGCTAAGCTACAACTGACAATGTGCTGCTCATAGCAAGCCAGCTAAAAAGCTTGCAAATCATTGAAGGCAGAAGGCATCTGGGGAACAGTCCGTATTCTAGACTAGATTGATCAGCTGGCTGTCAATCAAAATGCTGACAACCCAGTAGGCCTCAGGATCAGATTGGATGACTAGACTGTTACTCACAAATCTGACAGTCCAGCACACTCCAGATCCCATAGGGCTGCTGAGCTGTCATTCACAGCATCCCTACGCCACTGTCAGTGATGAAACCGCGACAAAAATGTTGCTTTGGCCCCAAGTTTTCAATTTTCAAAAGGGATAATAACAGAAAATGAACGGTACTATGTGTTATGCAATTTCTCCTGATTGCGCCAATACTCCATATGTGGTAAAAGACTACGTTTACGGTACAGTGCAAAGCTCAGTAAGGAAGGATCGCCATAATGAAGTACTAATTTTCCTGGAATGGTTTGAGGGTGTCATGTCACATTGGTAGAACCCACAAGTAACTCCATTTTACAAACTACATCCCCCAATTATTTCATACAGGGGTGTAGTGAGTATGTTCACACCACATGTGCCTCACAGAATTTTAAACCATTGTGCAGTGAAGAATGAGTAATTACATTTTTATAACAAAAATGTTGTTTTAGCCCCAATTTTTTAATTTTTGTAAAAGCTAATATGAAAAAATAGATCTCACAATTTGTGCAATTTCTCTTAAGTGCGTCAATGCCCAGCATGTAATCGGAAATACTTTTCAGGCACAGTGTAAAGCTCAGAAATGAGTGCCATGTTATAGTGCAGATTTTGTTGTTATGGTTTGCAAGTGCCATTACCCACTGAAAGTGCCTCTGAGTTGCCATAACAATAGACCCCCCCATATGTGACACATTTTACAAATTACATCTCTCAATGAATTGATCTAAGGGTGCTGTGATCATATTGACACCATATGTGTTACAGAATTTTATACCATAGGTCAGTGAAGAAAAATAATCAGTTTTACCACAAAAATTTTGCTCTAGCCCCAAATTTTGCATTTTCATACAAAGAAATGGGTTAAAATGGTTCTAAATTTTGTCACGCACTTTTTGCTGACTGTGGCAATACCCTATATGTGTCTGTACAATACTGCTTGCCTGCATGGTGAGACTTGAGACAGAAGGAGGGCTATTTGACACTTGGAGAACAAATTATCATAGAATAGCAGAATCCCCCCCTCATGTGACCACATCATGGAAATTGCACCCCTCTAGGAATTTAGATACTGATATACTGATGATTTGAACTACATGGGTGTTTTCCAGAAACAAGCAGCAGTGGATGTTGCCAAAAGAAATTTTCAAATCTGCCAGTGTAGCACATAGCACGTTGTAGTGCCCAGTACACTATGCTCAGCTCGTGCTTTAGGAGACATGCAACCATAAATTAAGCAGCCTCTACAGAGGCTACAGATAGCTACAGAAATGCCAAACATGTGGACGGTAAATGTGGTTTAGGCACACAGGGGCTTAGCAGGGAGGGGGCATTTGAATTTGGCAGTGCAGAATTCGCTGTATTTCTTTGGGGGGGGCGAGTCGCCATAGCGCTTTTCCAGAGCCCTTGTAATACTAGTAACTATAATTCCATTGACATATGACAGACGTGTGTGGGGACTTTATTTCTCTGTGGACTAAGTTGAAGATTTTATTGGGAATACTTTGCATAAAATTTTGGAACACATTTATCTTGTGCTCTACTCTGAGCACTTACATCGGAATTTCCACTCAAATCTACAAATGACATGATTCAGATGAAACCGTCGACAGGCCCACTCACTATAATGAGGCAGCAGATTTACTCTGTACTTTGTCTGGCCTCTGTTCAGCAGTGTCCTTTTCACAGGTGCAAAAAACTGTGTCCGACCACGCTCAGGTCATATCTTTCAGTGTGTAACAGGAGCTAAAATTTAAAAAAATAATAAAAATATATAAATCTTATATTGCTGCAATCATACCAACCCAAGGAATAAAGTGGTCTAATCACTTATACCTGTCAGTGCTGCACTGACAGAAGCCTCTTAGACCATGCTCCTGTCATGGTTCAACAGGCTTGCCGTAGCTGGCTGACACAGAGATAATCATGACAACATAGGGTGTCCATGGCAACAATCGGATCCTTGTGATGACGTTGTGCAGGCACCGATCTAAAGGGAGAGGGAGCCAATTCCCTCTCCCAGCCTACTAAATGAAGCAATCATCATCAATCGTGACATTTAGGGGATTAAATGGGTCGGGGCAGCATGGGCACAGCTCCTGGCAGCTTTTGAGCAGGCATGATCGCCATAACATAAATTTACCCTATTTTACAGGAGCCCCTACCCAACCATGACGTAAACTTACATCAAATGGTTCAACTTACATCAAATGTCATGATGGGGTTAAGATAATCTGATGGTCATTTTTATCAGAGTAAATTCAACCAATTCTATAGTTAAGGCCTCATTCAGATGTTCATTTTTCACATACATATTTTGTATTTTCCACAGAACACATAACGATTCCCTGATGCTGTAAGGTCATGTTACTTGCTCAAAGAGCTTATAATTAGTGATGAGCGAGTATACTTGTTGCTCGGGTTTTTGACGTGCTCAGAGATTTAGTTTGTGTCGCTGTAGCTGCATGATTTGCAGCTGCTAGACAGCCTGAATACATGTGGGGTTTGCCTATTTGTTATAAAATAAACTCGCTCATCACTATATATAATGCATGTTGATCTGCTATTTTGTTCGTGGCTGCATTTTATTGCCTCCTTGTGTCTTAAGTTGAATGATTGTTAACGAGTTAAAATATTGATAGATCTAAGCATCAAATTCCCTATATATTTAGACATCGCCAAGGGAAGGAACTTGTGGAGATTTTATCCACGTGACATATTTTTCAAAGTGCCAGAGCAGTTAAACAGGTAAGAAATGCAGAACATTCAAAGGAACTTGTATCCAGGTCATTTGCATTGCAAAAAGTTTTCACATACAGTACGTATTTGTAAAATTTATGTCCTACCTGCTGCAATCACTCACACCTACCACGCTTATACACACTCTTGTGGTCCATCCATATCAGCCCGTCTCTCCTCTACTCTATGAACAGTTCTCATGCTCTTTTCACAATCTTAACCTGCACTGATCCATTCACTCCCCCATACATCACAAGACATGCTCCCACAAATCACTTAACTATCTGCTCACTCTCTATTTTTCTTCTCCTAGTCACACAAGATCTCTCCTAACCCTGGATTTTCTTGTAATAGTAAGTTTAATTCCTCCACTGCTACACTCAGAAATCCTGGAAATCTCATTACTATAGATGAGCGACTTTGCCTCCGAGAGGGTGGAGTCGGGTTTCGGACCACCCGACTTTACCAAAAGTCGAGTCAAACTAAATCGGCCGACTATCGGCAAGAGTTGGAGTTCCGACCGAAACCCGACCTCAATGCAAGTCAATGGGGAATAAAAGTCGGCAGTGAGTGGAGGACAGTAAACACACCTACAGTGCCCATTTCAATGCCAATGACATCAATTCTTATTACTTAAGCTTGTCAACCTTAATTTACTTTATAATAATAGTAACGCATTGAAAACTGGGGGTTATTTGGCTAAAGTTGTGGGGGGGTACAGCTCAGTTAAGGAGGTGGAAAAACTTTCATATGTTGAGGTGTAGGCTGGACGTACAGCAGCTGCAAATGGAGGAGTTGGAGAAGTCGGAGGAAGAGGTCAAAGCGAGCCATTTTGCTGGCAACCTATGTGTCATCAGGTGAAGGTGGTACAAAATCCTTTGAAACCCAGGCATGGTTCATTTTAATGAAGATGAGATCACCTACATTTTGGGTCGACAGCCGGGTCCTTCTTTCTGTCAGGATAGATCCAGCAGCACTGAAGACTCTTTCTGATAGCAAACTACCAGCAGGGCAAGCGAGCTCCTGTAAGGCATATTGTGCCAATTCAGGCCAGGTGTCCAGTTTACAGGCCCAGTAGTCAAAGGGGAATGAACTGTGAGGAAGAACATCGATAGGGGAGGAGAGGGAATTTTGAACCATAGTTGACAACTGCTGTCTCCTGTCTGTTGCAATCGATTCAGTATTACCAGTCGTGTGAGCGTTACTCGAGAAATCAGTCCACAACATGGTCATGAAACCCCTGTCTCCAACACCACTTCGGCTGTGTGCACCACGAACACCTCTTCCATGTTGCCTAGTACGGCTCGTGGTAGAATGTACACCGCTGCTATGTGCTGGGAATGCCTCTAACAAACGGTTTACCAGAGTTGCTTGTTTGTTCGCCAATATTAGCTCTAGGTTCTCCTGTGGCATGATGTTCTGTAATTTGCCTTTATAGCGTGGATCGAGGATGCTGGTCAACCAGTAGTCGTCATCCTTCATTATTTTTTGCAATTTTTTGCAATGCGGGGTCCCTTTTAGGATCCACAAGAGTCCAAGAGTGCAGACCCCCAACCACCGACCTCAGCACTGACAATCTGACAAATTATTTCAAAGGAAAAATTGACCATATCCAACAGTAAAATTTCTCACAATAATATCATGTATTGTCCTCCCTCCCTATTCTGACTAAATGGCTAAGCTGCAAGCATAAGGTGCTGTGAGACACCGTTTCTAGGCTTTTTTTTTAAACCATGGTCATACATAGTGATGTCATCAGATAGTTTTAACTCGACTGTAGGAGCTTCGCATGAAAACTACAGAAGTTTTATTTTCTAGCTGAATTCTTGTAAATATGCACACATACAGAATGTAAAAAAATCTTTTCAAAAACAGGACTGCATACACATGAGCTTCTAAGATGTCTAATAGACGGTGAATGAGGAAGAATGAGGAAGAAGGGGGAGGTTACTTACATCAGAACTACATCAGAGACAGACAGGGAGAAAGGAAGGACAAACTTCTAAGATGGGCAAAATTTATAGCATAGCATTGAAACAGCAATATACAACAACACAATGATAATGCAATACTGTCTGCATGATTTCCATATCATGATGCATGACACTCCCACACTGTATCTAGCTCACTTTCGGTCTTTGAATCGGGCACAAAGTAGAAGTGACCAGGTTCTTAGCATTATCTCGCCCTACTACCTACACCAGTAATAATATCCTTTAACATCTCCTCAAGTCCCTCTCCATGGCTGTCACCACTCACCTAACTAAAATATTTAGCATCTCTCTCTCTTCTTCTGCTTTCTTTCCCTCCTCTTTTAAATACGCCAGCATATATCCATTACTTAACCCCTTCACCCCCAAGGGTGGTTTGCACGTTAATGACCGGGCCAATTTTTACAATTCTGACCACTGTCTCTTTATGAGGTTATAACTCTGGAACGCTTCAACGGATCTTCGCGATTCTGAGATTGTTTTCTCGTGACATATTGTACTTCATGATAGTGGTAAAATTTCTTCCATATAACTTGCATTTATTTATGAAAAAACGCAAATATGGCAAAAATTTTGAAAATTTTGCAATTTTCAAACTTTGAATTTTTATTCCCTTAAAACAGAGAAATATGTCACACAAAATAGTTAAGAAATAACATTTCCCACATGTCTACTTTACATCAGCACAATTTTGGAAACAAAATTTTTTTTTGTTAGGAAATTATAAGGGTTAAAAGTTGACCAGCGATTTCTCATTTTTACAACAAAATTTACAAAGCCATTTTTTTTCGGGACCACCTCATATTTGAAGTCACTTTGAGGGGTCTATATAGCAGAAAATACCCAAAAGTGACACCATTCTAAAAATTACACCCCTCAAGGTACTCAAAACCACATTCAAGAAGTTTATTAACCCTTCAGGTGCTTCACAGGAGCTGAAGCAACATGGAAGGAAAAAATTAACATTTTACTTTTTAGTCACAAAAATGATCTTTTACAAACATTTTTTTATTTTTCACAAGGGAAAAAGGAGAAAAAGGACCGATAAAGTTGTTGTGCAATTTCTCCTGAGTATGCCGATACCCCATATGTGAGGGAAAACCACTGTTTGGGCACACGGCAGAGCTCGGAATGGAAGGAGCGCAGTTTGACTTTTCCAAACCAAAATTGGCTGGAATTGAGAACGGACGCCATGTTGCGTTTGGAGAGGCCCCGATGTGCCTAAACAGTGGAAACCCCCCACACGTGACCCCATTTTGGAAACTAGACCCCCTAAGGAACTTATCTAGATGTGTGGTGAGTAGTTTGAACCCTCAAGTGCTTCACGCAAGTTTGTAATGTAGAGCCGTGAAGAAAAAAAATCATATTTTTTCCACAAGCATGATGTTTTAGTCCCCAAATTTTTATTTTCCCAAGGGTAAGAGGAGAAATTGAACCACAAAAGTTGTTGTCCAACTTATCCTGAGTACGCTGATACCCCATATGTGGGGGGGAACCACTGTTTGGGCGCACGGCAGGGCTTGAAAGGGAAGGAGCGCCGTTTGACTTTTCCAAACCAAAATTGGCTGGAATTGCGAACGGACGCCATGTCGCGTTTGGAGGGCCCCTGATGTGCCTAAACAGTGGAAACCCCCCACATGTGACCCCATTTTGGAAACTAGACCCCCTAAGGAACTTATCTAGATGTGTGGTGAGCACTTTGAACCCTCAAGTGCTTCACGCAAGTTTGTAATGTAGAGCCGTGAAGAAAAAAAATCATATTTTTTCCACAAACATGATGTTTTAGTCCCCAAATTTTTATTTTCCCAAGGGTTAGAGGAGAAATTGGACCACAAAAGTTGTTGTCCAACATGTCCTGAGTACGCTGATACCCCATATGTGGGGGGGAACCACTGTTTGGGCGCACGGCAGGGCTCGAAAGGGAAGGAGCGCCGTTTGACTTTTCCAAACCAAAATTGGCTGGATTGCGAACGGACGCCATGTCGCGTTTGGAGGGCCCCTGATGTGCCTAAACAGTGGAAACCCCCCACATGTGACCCCATTTTGGAAACTAGACCCCCTAAGGAACTTATCTAGATGTGTGGTGAGCACTTTGAACCCTCAAGTGCTTCACGCAAGTTTGTATTGTAGAGCCGTGAAGAAAAAAAATCATATTTTTTCCACAAACATGATGTTTTAGTCCCCAAATTTTTATTTTCCCAAGGGTAAGAGGAGAAATTGGACCACAAAAGTTGTTGTCCAACATGTCCTGAGTACGCTGATACCCCATATGTGGGGGGGAACCACTGTTTGGGCGCACGGCAGGGCTTGAAAGGGAAGGAGCGCCGTTTGACTTTTCCAAACCAAAATTGGCTGGAATTGCGAACGGACGCCATGTTGCGTTTGGAGGGCCCCTGATGTGCCTAAACAGTGGAAACTCCCCACATGTGACCCCATTTTGGAAACTATACCCCCTAAGGAACTTATCTAGATGTGTGGTGAGCACTTTGAACCCTCAAGTGCTTCACGCAAGTTTGTAATGTAGAGCCGTGAAGAAAAAAAATCATATTTTTTCCACAAACATGATGTTTTAGTCCCCAAATTTTTATTTTCTCAAGGGTAAGAGGAGAAATTGGACCACAAAAGTTGTTGTCCAACATGTCCTGAGTACGCTGATACCCCATATGTGGGGGGGAACCACTGTTTGGGCGCACGGCAGGGCTTGAAAGGGAAGGAGCGCCGTTTGACTTTTCCAAACCAAAATTGGCTGGAATTGCGAACGGACGCCATGTCGCATTTGGAGGGCCCCTGATGTGCCTAAACAGTGGAAACCCCCCACATGTGACCCCATTTTGGAAACTAGACCCCCTAAGGAACTTATCTAGATGTGTGGTGAGCACTTTGAACCCTCAAGTGCTTCACGCAAGTTTGTAATGTAGAGCCGTGAAGAAAAAAAATCATATTTTTTCCACAAACATGATGTTTTAGTCCCCAATTTTTATTTTCCCAAGGGTAAGAGGAGAAATTGGACACCAATAGTTGTTGTCCAACATGTCCTGAGTACGCTGATACCCCATATGTGGGAGGGAACCACTGTTTGGGCGCACGGCAGGGCTTGAAAGGGAAGGAGCGCCGTTTGACTTTTCCAAACCAAAATTGGCTGGAATTGCGAACGGACGCCATGTCGCTTTTGGAGGGCCCCTGATGTGCCTAAACAGTGGAAACCCCCCACATGTGACCCCATTTTGGAAACTAGACCCCCTAAGGAACTTATCTAGTGTGTGGTGAGCACTTTGAACCCCCAAGTGTTTCACTAACGTTTATAATGCCCTGGCGTGAAAAAAAAAATATTTTTTTTTTCCACAAAAGTGATGTTTTAGTCCCCAATTTTTTATTTTCCCAAGGGTAAGAGGAGAAATTGGACCGCAAAAGTGGTTGTCCAATTTGTCCTGAGTACGCTGATACCCCATATGTTGGGGGGATACACTGTTTGGGCACACGGCAGGGCTCGGAAGGGAAGCAGTGACGTTTGGAATGCAGACTTTGATGGAATGGTCTGCGGCGTCATGTTCCGTTAGCAGAGCCCCTCGATGTGCCTAAACAGTGGAAACCCCCACATGTGACCCCATTTTGGAAACTAGACCCCCTAATGAACTTATCTAGGTGTGTGTGAGCATTTTGAACCCCCAAGTGTTTCACTAAAGTTTATAATGCCCTGGCGTGAATAAAAAAAAAAAAAAAATTTCCACAAATATGATGTTTTAGTCCCCAATTTTTTATTTTCCCAAGGGTAACAGGAGAAATTGGACCACAAAAGTTGTTGTCCAATTTGTCCTGAGTACACTGATACCCCATATGTTGGGGGAACCACTGTTTGGGCGCATGGCAGGGCGCAGAAGGGAAGCAGTGACGTTTTGGAATGCAGACTTTGATGGAATGGTCTGCGGGCGTCATGTTCCGTTAGCAGAGCCCCTCATGTGCCTAAACAGTGGAAACCCCCACAAGTGACACCATTTTGGAAACTAGACCCCCTAAGGAACTTACCTAGGTGTGTGGTGAGCATTTTGAACCCCCAAGTGTTTCACTAAAGTTTATAATGCCCAGGTGTAAAAATAAAAAATCCTACTTTATCCTCACAAAAATGATGTTTTAGTCCCCAATTTTTTATTTTCCCAAGGGTAAGAGGAGAAATTGGACACCAAAAATTGTTGTCCAATTTGTCCTGAGTACACTGGTGCCCCATATGTGGGAAAAAACTGTTTGGGCACAAGTCGGGGCTCAGAAGGGAAGTCGTGACGTTTTGGAATGCAGACTGATGGAATGGTCTGCGGGCGTCATGTTCCGTTTGCAGAGCTCCTGATGTGCCTAAACAGTAAAAAAAAACCACAAGTGACATAATTTTGGAAAGTAGACTCCCAAGGAACTTTTCTAAATGTGCCCCCCTTCTGGAACTAATCTTTCCTGTAAAGTAAATTAGTAGTGCATTGAGGTGTGGTACAATTTGAAACAATCCTTCATACACAGGCCAGGTTTTTCGGGGCAGGTGTCGCATTGGTAAGTGGTGTCCTTGAGTATTCCCCTTTTGTAACACACTCGGCACCTTTTTTGCGGCTTACCTTTGCTTCCAGTTGGCGGACCACCCCCGGGAAATGCTGACCTGGTATGATACGAGCACCTTCAGTTCCAGAAGTACTGGGGCCCGCTGTTTCCTGAGCGCCAAACATCAGGGCCTTAACCACTACCTCCTGGAACTGAAGGTACGTCGTATCGCTGTTGCGTGCACATCGTGACAGCAGGAAAGCGTTGAGCATTGCCATTTGGACGATGTGCACGGACAGCTTCTTGTACCACACCTTGGCCTTTCTCAAAGCACTGTACGGTTGGAGGAGTTGATCAGAGAGATCAACACCCCCCATGTATTTATTGTACCCCAGTACACAGGCGTTTGCGGACCTGTGTAGAGGTACCCCGTACAGTGCTGAGGGCGCTGCCATCACCATGTATGGTGGTCAAGAGAAGGACATCCCTCTTGTCCTTGTACTTGACCACCAACAGGTGGTCGCTACATTGGGCTCTGCTCTCACCCTTTCTGAGCATCTGCCCAAGTAGCGTCTTCGGGAGGCCTCTCTGATTTTTGCGGACGGTACCGCAAGCTGCGGTACCTCGCGCAGAGAGGGATTTGTAGAGTGGGACGCTGGAATAAAAGTTATCGGTGTAAAGGTGATAACCTTTATCCAGCAGTGGGTGCACCAAATCCCACACAATTTTCCCACTCACTCCCAGGACGGGGGGACACTCAGGGGGTTCAATCCTGGTGTCCTTTCCTTCGTAAACTCTAAAGCTGTGCGTGTACCCTGAGGTACTCTCGCACAGCTTGTAGAGTTTAATTCCGTACCTTGCCCTCTTGCTGGGCAGGTACTGGCGGAATCTGAGCCGTCCCTTAAAATGAACCAAGGACTCATCCACGCAGATGTCCCTTTGGGGCACGTACACTTCAGCAAACTTTTTGCTGAAGTGTTCGATGACCGGCCGAACTTTGAACAGACGGTCAAAGTTGGGGTCATTTTGTGGGGGACACTGTGCATTATCATTATAATGCAGGAATTTGTGGATGGCCTCAAAACGCGTCCGAGCCATGACCATTCGGAACAGTGGAGTGTTGTATAAAATATCAACACTCCAATATTGCCGAAGTTCTGGCTTCTTCAGGATCCCCATATGGAGGACCAGGCCCCAAAACTGCATCATTTCACCTGCGTCTACAGGAGACCAGTTGGAAAATGATGACACTGGGTTTTGCGCCAAAAATTGCCGAGCGTACAAATTAGTTTGCTCCACCACGAGGTTAATAAAATCCTCAGAGAAAAAGACTTTGAAAAAGTCTATTTCTCTGAGGCCCGTGGTGTCAAACTTGATTCCTGATTCTGCCACAAAATCAGGAATCAGTGGCTCGTAATTTTCGGGGGGCGGGGTCCATATGGGGTCCGAAGAGGGGTGCGCTGGTTCATTTTCAGGGGTGGGCGCTGCCTCATCTTCTGTCCTGGGGCGTCTGCGTGGCGGTTCCGCAGGACCCGAGGAGGAAGATGAGGAAGAGGAGGAAGAAGAAGAAGAGGATGAAGAATCTGAAAAGTAAAGAAATGTGGGATCCTCTCCCTCGCTATCAGTGTCGGAGGCAAGTAAAGCGTATGCCTCTTCCACTGAATAGCGCTGTTGGGAAGAACGTGACGAGCGGGACATTTTTTTTGTGAATGTGGTGCTTTGTGTGAACTTTATTTATAACTGTGTGTGTGTGTGTGGGGGGGATAGTGGTTGGTGCAAACTATGCTGAAAGGAAAAAGCTAAAAGAAAAGAAAGAGAATAGGGAAAAAAATGCCTGTGAAAAAAAGTCTAAACCAGCAGGCACGAGCTCTGATAAGTGACCGGTGTCACTTATCAAAGTTCCGCGGCTGCCGGATGTGCGCACAGGAGTGGCGGAAAGGGAAGTGAAAAAAAAAAAAAAAAAACGGCAGGAACGAGCTCTGATAAGTGACCGGTGTCACTTATCAAAGTTCCGCGGCTGCTAGATGTGCGCACGGGAGTGGCGGAAAGTGGAGTGAAAAAAAAAACTGCAGGAACGAACTCTGATAAGTGACTGGTGTCACTTATCAAAGTTCCGCGGCTGCTGGATGTGCGCACAGGAGTGGCGGAAAGGGGAGTGAAAAAAAAAAATGCAGGAACGAGCTCTGATAAGTGACTGGTGTCACTTATCAAAGTTCCGCGGCTGCTGGATGTGCGCACAGGAGTGGCGGAAAGGGGAGTGAAAAAAAAAAAGACGGCAGGAGCGAGCTCTGATAAGTGACCAGTGTCACTTATCAAAGTTCCGCGGCTGCTAGATGTGCGCACAGGAGTGGCGGAAAGGGGAGTGAAAAAAAAAAAAAAAAACGGCAGGAACGAGCTCTGATAAGTGACCGGTGTCACTTATCAAAGTTCCGCGGCTGCTAGATGTGCGCACGGGAGTGGCGGAAAGTGGTGTGAAAAAAAAAAAACTGCAGGAACGAGCTCTGATAAGTGACTGGTGTCACTTATCAAAGTTCCGCGGCTGCTAGATGTGCGCACGGGAGTGGCGGAAAGTGGGGTGAAAAAAAAAAAAAAACCTGCAGGAACGAGCTCTGATAAGTGACTGGTGTCACTTATCAAAGTTCCGCGGCTGCTGGAAGTGCGCACAGGAGTGGCGGAAAGGGGAGTGAAAAAAAAAAACTGCAGGAACGAGCTCTGATAAGTGACTGGTGTCACTTATCAAAGTTCCGCGGCTGCTGGAAGTGCGCACGGAGGGGGGTGCAAAAGAAAAACGAGCACGAGTGTTGATCGGTGAACTGCGTCACCAATCAATGCTCGGCGGCTGCTAAATGTGTGCAAAGGGGGGTAAAAAGAGGGGGAAAGGGAAGGGGGGAGGGGGGAATGGGGGGATTGGGGTGGATCGGGCAGGGATCGGGGCTCAAAAACTCACGTTTGTAGTCTCTCTCTTCTTTCTTTTCTCTTTCTTTCTTCTCTCTTCTTCTCTCTTCTTCTCTTTCTTCTCTCTTCTTTCTTCAGCAGGAGTTGTGGTGTCACAGGCTACTGTGGCACCACAAGGCCCAGCACAGGAGGAGATCTGGCGTGTGACCGCACTGCAGGAATCCTCAGCAAGTGTGAGGACCCCTGCAGTGCGGTCAGACAGGTCAGATCCAGTTTGCAGACAGGTCACAGAGCGGTCACATCGCTGCTGTGACCTGTCATTGGTGGGATCGATGATCACATCGATCCCACCAATCAGAGGAGACCCTTGTTTTGCCGGTTGCTAGGTACCGGCCTAGTAATCGGAGCTCACTGCTCCGATTCCTAGGCAGGTCACCGGCAGGTCAGGAAGCAGGGCACAGAGCGGTCACACCGCTGCTGTGCCCTGTGATTGGCGCGATCGTCGATGACATCGATCGCGCCAATCAGCAGCTGCAGGCCCTCCTGGGCCTGTCCTAGGCTCCGGCCTAGGATCGGTGCTATTACTGCACCGATCCAGGCAGGTACAGGCAGGGCACAGCGCGGATACACCGCGGCTGTGCCCTGCGATTGGCGCGATCGATGTGATCGGCGATCGCGCCAATCCAGGGGGGGTCTGCTCCTTTCTATGCCCAGGCCTAGGATCGAGTACATCGGTACTCGATTCTAGCCTGGGATCTCACTGTTTCAGCCCATCGGATTGGCTGAAACAGTGAGAAAGGCTGCGATTGGCTGTTCAGAATTGAACAGCCAATCACAGCGATCGGGAGTGAGGGTGGGTGGTGACAGACCCCGGGATGCCGGCGCCATCTCTCCTGAGGTAAGATGGCGTCGGAATTTTAATGCGATCATTGCGACTTAAGTCGCAATGTCGCATTAAAGGGCTGGACGTACTATCCCGTCCCCGGTCATACGGGCCCAGGTACCATGGACGGGATAGTACGTCCGATGGCAGTAAGGGGTTAAAAAACAACATCCCTTGACTAGAACTGTGCTGCTAACTACAGACCTGTCTCTAATCTTACCTTCATCTCTAAATTCCTGGAATGCTTCGTCCACTTCCATCTGATCGCTATCTCTCAGATCACTCTCTTCATGACCCTTTATAATCTGGTTCCGATCCTAACATTCTGCTGAAACTGCCCTTACTAAAGTCTCAATGATCTACTAATAGCTAAATCTAATATCCACTGCTTCCTGCTGAATCTCAAGGATCTCTGCAGCACTCATCACTGTTGATCACCAGCTCTTCCTCACTATGCTCCATTCTATCTGCCTCAAAGATACTGTTCTCTCCCTGTTTCACCTCCTACCTCTCTGACAGCTCGTTTACTGTAATTTTGCTGGCTCCTCTTCCTCTCTTCTTCCCATTACTGTCGTGGTTCCTCTAAGATCAGTCCTAGACCACCTCCTCTTCTGTTTATATATTGCCCTTATTGGACAAGCCATTAGTAGATTCGGTTTTCAGTACCATCTCTATGCTGATGACATGCCATTATACACATCATCTCCTGATATCACCCCTGAATTACTACAAAATACTAGTGATTGTCTGTCCATTGTCTTTAACATCATGTTCACCCTCTATCTAAAATTGAATCTGTCAAAAACTGAACTCTTGTGTTTATTCCCTCCACTAACCTACCAGTACCCAAAATTGCGATTTCCATGTGTGGTTCTACCATTACTCTCCAAACACATGCCAGCTGTCTTGGGGTCATATTTGATTCAGATTTTTCATTCACTCCCTGCATCCGATCAATCACTTGCTCATGTCACCTACACCTCAAAAATATCTCTAGAATTCACCCTTTTCTTACCTTTGACTCTACAAAAACTCTTGCGTTTTCTTTTTGTCTTTCTTGTCTGAACTATTGCAACTCTCTACTAATCGGTCTCCCTCTTTCTAAACTCTCCCCTCTCCAATCTGTCCTGAATGTGAATGTAGCACCAAGGATTATATTCCTTTGCAACCACTACACTGATGGCTCTACTCTGTGCCAGTAATTGCACTGGTTGCCTATCAGATATAGAGTTCAATATAAACTTATCACTCTTACATACAAAGTGCTCCATGGTTCAGCACCACCCTTCATCTCCTCCCTCATCTCAGTCTACCTCCCTACCATGCCCTCCATTCTGTTAATTACCTAAGACTGACATGCTCAATAATCCGAGCCTCCCACTCCCATTTCCAAGACTTATTCCGTGCTGCTCCAAATATTTGGAATTCCCTACCTAGGACAATTTGATTAATTCCCAATACCCACAATTTAAAGTGTGACCTAAAAAAGCATTGACTGGCCTATCACCTCACCTCAGTTATCTAACTATCCCCATTTTGCCCATACAAAATTTTCTTTAAATTCAGTACCCTCATAACATCTGTTCACACACCCTTCATGCATTTAACAGTCCTCTGTGTCTGTACTTATATACATAATCTGGCTGGTGACTGGATCATGCAGCATTATGTGAATACCACCCTATTTATTATATTGATGGTTGGACCATACAATAATAGCACTTTTTACCTTTAATCTTTCGTTTCTCCTCTATTTTCTCATTGACTGTATGCTGGTGAGCAGGGCCCTCACTCCTTTTGGTATCTGTTGAGTTATTTGTTAATCTTTAATGTCTTTTATTATCTGTACAAGTTCCCTCTAAAATTTAAAGTGACGCTATAGAAATAAAAATTATTATTCTAGTCTGTGGTACTGTTCACTAGAGATGAGCAAACTTGTTTGGAAAACTAATATTCGGATTTGTTTTTGGATTCCCGAGCATCTTTCCTCAAAGTCGCCAAAATTCAGTCACAGTCCAATAAATAATCGTGTTTCTACTAATGCTTTTATTAAAACTTTGGCTAGAATGGTGGTTCTGTATGATGTTCAGAATCTAGGGAGTCCTGTTTTTTGAGAGGAGGAGGTGTGTATAGGTCAGAGGAGAGTCAGTGTGTAATTTTTTTTTTTAATAACTTAATGTGTATACAGTCCCACAGCCAATCAGGGTGCAGAAACCATCCACAATGTCCAGACTCAAGGGCTTCTGTCATTGGCTGCCAAAGTCACATGTCCCTCTCCATTTAAAAAGTGGACATGTTGTTTTGCTGGTGCTATTTTGTCAGTGTAACAACATAGAGAGGCTGCTTCTGCTGCTGCAAGTTGTCAGTTAGATAGGATCCTGTTCTGTGTAAAATTGACCTTCCAGCATCTAACTAGTTTGTTCTAATAGTGTCGTGCAGGCAGGAGTCCAGATTTCTTACTCAAAATTGTTTAGGCTAATACTGTGTTACAGTCAGGACTCAGGAGGTCACATTTGCTAATCAAAATCATTAGAGTTAACATTGGGGTGCAGAGGGGAGGCCCCATTTTCTAATCAAAATCATTAGGGCTAATATTGGAGTGCAGCCAGGAGTCCCTATTTGCTAATCAAAATCATTAGGGCTAATATTGGGGTGCAGGCCCCATTTCCTAATCCAAACCCTTTGGGCTAATACTGTGTTGCAGTGAGGACTCAGGAGGCTCCATTTCCCAATTCAAATTGTATGGATTAATATTGGGGCAGTTGTCCACATTTCCTAATCAAAATAGTTTGGGCTAATATTGTTGTGCGGGCACCAGGCCCCATTTCCAAATCAAAATCGTTTGAACTAATATTGTTGCGCAGGTACACTATCTGAGAAAATAAATACTGTTGTTCCTTTAGTGGCAGGTGACTGACAGGTCAGGTCCTAGGGTTGTGAAACAGCTGATTAAAAAAGGGAAGATGTGGGTCAGAAAGAGCATGTGCTCCAGTGGTTGGCAAGTGCTACATCAAGTAGCCTCTCCTCTTCTTCATCCAACTTAACATCCCACACAGTACAATCCTTAGAGGTGGCACTCCAATTACCCTTGTATTCCCCCGTGTCACAACTTTCCAACCACCCCACTGACTGTGGGGAACTACAGAAGGGCTAGTTTGTAGAGCTGTTCACACATTCTATTCCATGGGCATCAGAGGTCTGCTCCAAAGATTCACAGAATCCAGAGGAGGAATGTATCTGCACCGATGCCCCAAATTTTTTTCCTATTGGATCCGTGGCTGGACAGAGTAGGATCCGAGCACAATTCAGACCCTTGTCACCAGACACTAACCCGTGGGGATGGAGATGATCCTGATGAGAGTTAAATACCTGAGGTGCATTCAGACTGTATTGTGCTTTCAGGGCAAGAAGAGGAGAAGGGTGACTCTCAAGGCGAGAAGTGGGAGAACAGAAAGAATGACAATGAGGTTGTAGATCCCATTTGGTGTGAACCCAGAGGCATGCAGCTGAGCAGCTAAGCAGTGGAGGTAGAAGAGGACAAAGAGGAGGTTACATTTCAGCTTGTCGCACAGTCACTGAGTGATGGAACCACGACAAGCACTGCATCCTCAGCCACAACTCTGGCTGTGGCCAGTTGTGGTCGCAAGTCTGCAGTTCACAGGGGCGGCAAGGGTTGCCTAGCCTGGGCCTTTTTTGAGACCACAAAGTATGACCCAACTCACATTATCTTCCAAATTTGTAAAAAATTACTCAGTAGAGGCAAAATTTGCAATAATTTGACTACTACATGCATGATCAACATTCCTTGGTCTGGAAATCTCATTGTGCTAAAATGCGGCTAGTGGGCCTCTTCAACCACCATCAACCACATCTGCTGCTTCTTCCTCCTTCATCACCATGGCAAGAGTTCTCACACAGGTCTCTGGCAGCAGAACCTCCACTTCTTTACCTCCCTGCAGTTGGGTAAGTGAGAGCCAGGCAGATGTTATGAACGTGGAGATGCCTGCTGTTTTGTTTGACCAAGCACACCACGTCTTTCTCAATCGACCATAACATCTCCTCCTGCACACTCAGAGTCCAGTAGTTTGTGATGTTCACCCTTCTCCACCCTCTCTCAGCACAGCAGCCAGTCCTCGGTCCTGCAGTTGTGGTCACGTAAAAAATAATGTTTCCTCTTACACATGCCTAAGCCATAACCATCTCCAATCTGTTGGCCATGAAAATGCTGCCTTTCCGCCTGGTAGATTACTTCTCTATTAAAGCTTTGGGTGTGCAACACCAGAATGTTGCAGACAACATCACCAGTTCCCTGAAAAAATCTATGTCTGCCTTGGAGCATTTCACCACTGACACCTTGATGAGCAAACATGGGCGAAGGGGCATTACATCTCACTGACTGTGCACTGGGTGACTTTGCTGGCTGTGAGGGCAGGCAGGCAAGGGGTTGCTCCTCAAGTCTTGGAATCCCCAAGGCTTGTGGGACAAGCTTCTGTATCTAAAACTTACTCCACTGCTTCTGGATCCTCCACCACCTATAAGGCCTCTTCCTGGTCCCTCAACCTCTCCCTTAATGAGACACACGTTTCAACAGTGCAGAGAGAATCTCAACACCTCCGTACTGTGCAACCAGGGGTCAACGCAATCAGGCAGTGTTTAAATTAATATGCCTTGGAGATCGCAGTCACACAGCTCAAGAGTTGTGGACAGCTCTACAGGCCAATTTTGAGCAAGAGCTGTCTCCACTGAACCTGGATGCAGGGAAGGCTGTGTATGATAAAGGTGTGAACCTGATGGGGCCATATCAACCACGCACACGAGCCTTGCATGGCTCACATCCTCAACCTGGTGGTACAGCAATTTCTCCACCACTTATGCCTTTCGCACCCTGCAGGTCATCGACTTGCATCGCTGCAGAGGTCTTTTGGCCTATTGGTTAATCACTTGATTTGTGTTGTGCTGACACGGTGGAATTCCACTTTCCACATGTTACAGCGACTGTGGCAGTAGCGATTAACTCTGGTGCAGTATATCCTTTTGCATGGCTTGGGCCAATGCAGTACGGATGTGTTGCAAATCATACTTTTGGAGTGGGCACAGATGCAGGACCTCTGCACCCTTCTGCACACACAGTTTCGAAATGCTACTAAGATGGTTTGAGCTGAAGATGCTGCCATCAGCATTCCTATTCTGATCATCTACATGCTGGAGCAATAGGGAGAGGAGAATGACGCGCACTCAATAAAATAGATAGGTGCAGACTGAACTGGGAAACAAGCCCACTTTAACAAAGTAGAAAAGCAGTTGCACTCAAGAGCAAAATATTGTGCTAATGAGGTTTCTTTTTATTATTCAATGTATATTTAAACAACACCACATGGACGAAAAAAGGACAAAAAAGTATACCGAGGTAACGTTTCGACCCAAAATAGGGTCTTTATCAAACCTCACTGAGGTGTGTCCTTGATAAGGAAATATAGTGTAGACACAGCAAAAGACCCAGCCGGGCCAAAATGGAGGATATGGTGTGGAGGATCGTCCGTGGTCCATGTGGTGTTGTTTAAATGTACATTGAATAATAACAAGAAACTTCATAAGCACAATATTTTGCTCTTGTGTGCGACTGCTTTTCTACTTTACATGCTGGAGCGAACTTTGAATAGTCTGTGGGAGATGCTGGTGGACCCTGACGAGGATGTGGAAGGGAAAACAGTATACCTAAGTTCCGGACTGTCGTCGCACTGGCGGGTGCTATGGGAGGGTGGATTACATTGACTGAGGGAGGTTCTTGACACCAGACAAACTGTTACTGAAGGTGCAGGAGCTGAAGAACAAATGGAGGAGGATGTGAAGAAAGAGGTGTAGGGCATGCAACACTCAGGAGATAAAGAGGATAATGATCCCCTCTCTGTTGTCTGTTGTTGGCTGAAGGAGACAGAAAAAGCAAGCTTGAGTGTTAATTAACTCAAATATTTATTAAAAATGCACACATTTGAGATCAGACTTTTACCAACATAGTGTTACATCAAAATATAAAACAAATTAATACTATCAATTAATGGCACACAGAGAAAAAATACAACTTGTCCCACAAAAGCAAGTCTTATACTGTTATGTGGCCCAAAAAATAAAATTGTTATGCCTCTTGGAGGAAGGGGATGGAAAAAAGGAAAAAAGGAAAAAACCAAAACAAACAGAAAATGGCCTGGTCATGAAGTGATTAAATTGTACTGCTTTTGTGCTAAAAAATCAAAACATACCATGACTCATTAATGTTAAACATTTACAATAAAGAAAAAAATGTTGGAAGCCACCATAATCACACTTCCAAGACCACACAAATTTCCTACATTTCCTGGAAAATTGAAGCATATCTCATTAAAGAAAAGAGACACTAAAACTGCATTGAAATGTAACAGCGGATAATAAAAATTAATTACCTTCTCATACAGGAGATCAAGTTAAATTTGTAATAGATCGTGAAGCTTTGCACAGCCTATGTCACTTTTGAAACCTTATTCGCGGAGTCCTAAATTGGAACATCGTCTCTGCTTCACGCGCTAGCTGCGGAGAAGATGCGTGGTGTGGTGCACTAGGATTAAAGTATTCCTTTTTAAGGTTTTTCTTATAATGAATTAAAAAACTGCAAAAGGCATAAAACTGCTAAAATAATGAAATAATATGAGTACACTATCTTGCTCCAGTGCCACTTGCTCAATTCTCCTTACTGGTCTTCCATTTACTTTGGCTGCAGATGTCATGTCTTGCATACTGCATGTGAACACTGTAGTCGATATAAGGTTTGGCTTACACCTGGCAAAAAAATCGCAATCGCCAACACAAGTCAATGAATGCAAATTTTTCATTGAAAGACAAACATGTTGTGAATATGCTGGAGGCAGCTTCTGAGCTGGGGCTCCCTCCGGTGGTTGCTGAGGGTAATGAATGGATTACGGAATGGCCTTCAGCTGGCGCTGAATGGTAGGATATAAGTGGCCTGAGTTCCCAGCAGCCTTGCCAGTTATCAATTGTTCCTTCTGGTCTTGCTTGAAGCTCTGCTAGTTTCCTGCTCTCCTTCAGATAAGTGTTTGCTGTTTTTTTTTCCTCTGTTTGATTTTCTTTGCTGGTTTGCTGCTTGCAGTGGACTGTAGCCTGTCCATTTGTGTCTGCACTTTTGCTTTGCTCCTTTGTTACTTTTTATTTGCTGAATAGCGTTTTGTTACACCAGAGATCTGATTTAGGTGGATGAGATCGTGTGATCTCAGTTTTTTTGGCAATCAGAAGTATTGGTATTTTTGTTATGGTGCTTTTTGGATTGCAGTCAGAATTCTTTCCTGTACTTGTCTGTCTAGACAGATTGGGCCCCAGCGTTTGCTCATTCTATTTTCTGTCTGTGTCCGTGCTTTCTTCTTGTCTAACTGCCATTACATGTTTGGGGGCTTCCTATTTTCTTTGGGGATCTGTTCCGGGGCAGATAGCTTTCATCTTTCTGCCTTTAGGTGTAGTTATCTCTCAGGTTGTGACGAGGCGTCTAGGAACACCGTAGGAACGCTCCACGGCTACCTCTAGTTGTGTGGTTAGTTCAGGTTACTGCAATCCAGTAGGTTCCAGCCTCTCTGGTGTATTATCGCTTTTGCTATTTTTTGCTATTTCTCCTCAGTTACCTAAACATAACAGAATACTGGCCCAAAAACTGAAAATTGTATGGTACTCACAGAAGGGAAAATAGTAATAAGGAAACTATGTTTGTTGCATTTTTTTCCCCTCTTTTCTCTGGGTGCTGAGGAGAAATTTTTATTTTTTTTTTTCTCAATGGAGTTTGCACACTTGTCTGGCCATGTGGATCAGCTTGCCACTGAGGTTCGGAGTATTGCTACCTATCTTGCTAGGTTGCCGGTTGTGGAACCTAGGATCCCCATGCCAGATTTGTTTTTGGGGGATCGATCTAAATTTCTGAATTTAGAAAATAACTGTAAGTTGTTTTTTGCCTTAAAGCCTAAGTCCTCAGGGAACGTGTCACAGCAGGTTCAAATTGTCATCTCCCTGCTGCGAGGCGACCCTCAGGATTGGGCTTTTTCCCTGACACCTGGGGATCCTGTTTTGAATGATATTGATGTATTTTTTCAGGCTCTGGGGTTATTGTACGATGAACCTAATGTCACTGATCAAGCTGAAAAGATCTTGTTGGCATTAAATCAGGGTCTTGAAGACGCTGAGTTGTACTGTCAGAAATTTCAAAAGTGGGCAGTCCTGACCAAATGGAATGATGATGCGTTGGCAGCCCTTTTTCGAAAGGGTTTGTCAGAAACAGTAAAGGACGTTATGGAGGATTCTCTGCTCCCTCTGGTCTCAATGATTCTATGTCTTTGGCTATTCAAATTGACAGACGTTTGCGTGAGCGCAGAGGTATGCGTGAGATAGTGTTGCCTTGTGAGCCAGCTCCTAAGCCCATGCGGTGTGATGGAGTGACTTCTGGGGCTCAGCGTCATGAGTTTCGTAAGCGCAATGTGTTATGTTTCTACTGTGCTGACGCTTCCCATGCTATTTCTGTCTGCCCTAAGCGGGGAAGACGTTTTGTCTTGGGTAGTGTTCAGACTAAATTTCTGTTGACTGTTACCCTGATTTGCTCCCTGTCCACATTTTCTGCTCAGGCTTTTGTTGATTCAGGAGCAGCTATTAACCTGATGGATTTTGACCATTGCCAAAAATTGTGGGTTTCCCATGATACCCCTGAGGAAGTCTATTCCCCTACTGGGCATTCATTCTACCCGTTTGGCGGAGAATAAACCCCAGTTTTCTACTCAGGTGATAATGAGGGTTGAACTAGATCATCAGGAGAGTTGCAAATTTCTGGTGCTGCATAATCTGCATGACATTATTGTACTAGGTTTCCCTTGGTTACAGTCTCATAATCCTGTTTTGGATTGGAAATCTGTGTCTGTGACCAGTTGGGGCTGCCAATGTGTTAATACTGACACTCCTGTTTTTTCTGCCTCTCCCCAGTCTCAGGATGTCCCTGACTTTTTGACTGTTTTTTCTGATGTGTTTAGTGAAAGTAAATCTGCATCCTTGCCCCCTCACAGGAGCTATGATTGCGCTATTGAATTACTGCCTGGTGGTAAATTTCCTAAAGGTCGCCTTTTTAATTTATCTGTACCTGAACATGATGCTATGCGATCTTATATCAGGGAGTCATTGGAGAAGGGTCATATCAGACCATCCTCTTCACCCTTGGGCGCCGGTTTTTTCTTTGTGGCCAAAAAGGATAGTTCATTGAGGCCGTGTATTGATTATCGCCTCCTGAATAAGATCACTGTTAAATGTCAATATCCATTACCTTTGATTTCTGACCTATTTTCCAGAGTGAAAAGTGCTAGTTGGTTTACCAAGCTTGACCTCAGGGGGCGTATAACCTTATTCGCATTAAGCACAGGGATGAATGGAAGACAGCGTTTAATACTCCAGAGGGGCATTTTGAGTACCTAGTGATGCCTTTTGGGCTTACTAATGCCCCTTCCGTCTTCCAATCCTTCATGAATGATATTTTCAGGGATTTTGTGGATAAATTTCTGATTGTTTATTTGGATGTTATCTTGATTTTTTCCAATGACTGGGACTCTCATGTGAAACATGTTCGGACTGTGTTCCAGATTTTGAGAGAGAATGCACTGTATGTGAAGGCATCAAAGTGTCTTTTTGGCGTACAGAAGATCTCATTTCTGGGATTCATTTTGTCTCCGTCTGTTATTAAAATGGACCCGGTCAAGGTTCAGGCCATCTGTGATTGGGTTCAACCTACTTCATTGAAGGCTCTTCAGAGATTTTTGGGTTTTGCCAATTTTTATTGTAAATTTATTGGTAAATTCTCTGGTATTGCTAAACCATTGACTGATTTAACCAAAAAGGGTTCCGATGTGGTGAATTGGCCTCCTGAGGCAGTTTCTGCGTTTCAGGAATTTAAGCAGAGATTCATTTCTGCTCCTGTTCTACGGCAGTCTGATGTTTCTCTGCCGTTTCAGGTGGAGGTTGATGCCTCTGAGATTGGGGCTGGTGCCGTTTTGTCCCAAAGGGATCCAGAGACCTCTAAGAGTAACCCTTGTGCCTTTTTCTCTCAAAATTTTTCTCCAACTGAACGTAATTATGACGTGGGTAATCGGGAGCTTTTGGCCATGAAGTGGGCCTTTGAAGAGTGGAGACATTGGCTGGAAGGAGCCAAACATCAGGTGGTGGTCCTCACGGACCATAAGAACCTGGTTTATCTCGAATTAGCCAAGCGACTTAATCCTAGACAGGCCAGGTGGGCCTTGTTTTTCACACGTTTTAATTTTGTGGTTTCTTTTCTTCCTGGCACTAAGAATGTCTAGGCGGATGCCCTCTCGAGAAGTTTCTTTGCAGATTCTCCTGAATTATCTGATCCTGCTGTTATTTTGAAAGAGGGTGTGGTTCTTTCCGCCATTTCGCCCAATTTGAGACTGGCTCTGGAAGGGTGTCAGGAGGATAAACCTGAGCGCTGCCCTATTGGGAAATTGTTTGTCCCAGACCAGTGGAAGAAGAGTGTGATGTCTGAGATTCCTTGTTCCGCATTGGCTGGTCATCCCGGGATTTTTGGTACCAGAGACTTGGTGAGTTGGTCCTTTTGGTGGCCTACTTTGTCTCGTGAAGTCAGGGAATTTGTGCAGTCCTGCGGGACTTGCTCTCGCTCCAAGCCTTGCTCTCGCTCTAGTGGTTTGTTAATGCCATTACCTGTGCCCAAGAGACCATGGACCCATATCTCTATGGATTTTATTTCCGACCTCCCTGTTTCTCAGAGAATGACCGTTATCTGGGTAATCTGTGATAGGTTTTCCAAGATGATACATCTTGTGCCATTACCTAAGTTACCTTCCTCCTCCGAATTGGTGCCTTTGTTCCTTCAGCACGTGGTTCGGCTACATGGCATTCCGGAGAACATTGTGTCTGACAGAGGAGTCCAGTTTGTTTCCAGATTTTGGAGGACATTTTGTTCTAAACTTGGTGTTCAATTATCTTTCTCCTCTGCTTTTCATCCTCAGACCAATGGACAAACCGAGAGAACAAACGAGACCTTGGAGACTTATTTTAAATGTTTTGTGTCTGCTGATCAAGATTACTGGATCTCTTTTTTGCCTTTGGCTGAGTTTGCTCTTAATAATAGGGCTAGCTCTGCCACCTTGATGTCTCCATTTTTCTGCAATTTTGGGTTTCACCCTCAATTTTCTTCGGGACAGGCGGAGGCATCTGTCTGTCCGGGTGTTGACTCTGTTGTGGAGCGAATGCAGCAGATTTGTGACCAGGTAGTGGAGAGGTTGTCTCTCTCTCAGGAGAAAGCCCAACGGTATGCCAACCGGCATAGGACTGATGGTCCTCGGTTTAAAGTGGGGGACTTGGTTTGGTTGTCCTCAAGAAATATCCCTATGAGGGTTGCATCTTCAAAGTTTAAGCCCAGGTTCATTGGACCTTATAAGATCATGGAGATTCTTAATCCTGTTTCCTTCCGTTTGCTTCTTCCAGGGACATTTAAGATCGATAACGTGTTCCACAAGTCCTTATTGAAGAGGTTTGTCCAGCCAGTGGTTCCTATGGCTGCGCCTCCTGACCCTGTTTTGGTTGAGGGCAATCTGGAGTATTTGGTTGAGAAAATATTGGATTCTCGTTTTTCTAGACAGAAACTCCAGTATTTGGTTAAGTGGAGAGGTTATGGTCAGGAGGACAATTTTTGGGTGTTTGCTTCGGACATCCATGCTAGGAGACTGATCCATGCCTATCACCGAGCTCATCCTGATCGGCCTGGTTGCACAAGTGAGGGTTCAGTAACCCCTCCTCAAGGGTGGGTACTATTATGAATGTGCTAGAGATGGTTTCTGAGCAGAGGCTCCCTCTGGTGGTTACAGACAGTACTGAGCCTTTCAGCGAGGAAAGGCAATCTGGGATCGCTGACTGATCTGATATAAGGGAGGTTCCCTCCCATGATGGTTGCTGGTGATCAATTGTTCTTGTCTCAATTGTGGTTCCTGGTTCATTTGGAAGTTTGCTGTGTCTTGCCTGCATCTTCGGCTATCAGATAAGATATTTTCTGCTTTTATTTTTGTGCTTGCTTTTTGCATTGTTCCCTGCACTTCTGTGGAGGTCAGCCAGGTCCCCTCCGGGGGCTTGTGCTCCTCTCAGTTTATTGAAGCCACTGTTATTTGTTCATTTGCTTTTTCCTGTTTTTTCAGTGGCTGCGGCTTAGTTTTGTTACACCAGAGATCTGATTTTAGGTGGTAGAGATCGTGTGATCTCAGGTATTTTTGCAATCAGAAGAGTTAGTATTTTTTAGGTTTTTTTGGATTGCAGTGAGTATCCTTTCCTGTACTTTTCTGTCTAGACAGATTGGGCCCCAGCGTTTGCTCATTCTATTTTCTGTCTGTGTCCGTGCTTCTTCTTGTCTAACCGCCATTACATGTTTGGGTGCTTCCTATTTTCTTTGGGAATCTGCTCCGGGGCAGATAGCTTTCATCTCTCTGCCTTTAGGTGTAGTTATCTCTCAGGCTGTGACGAGGTGTCTAGGATCAATGTAGGAACACTCTACCTCTAGTTGTGTGGTTAGTTCAGGGTACTGCAATCCAATAGGTTCCAGCCTCTCTGGTGTATTGCTGTTTTTGCTTATTCTCCTCAGCTACCAAAACACAACAGGTGGCCAAAAGGTCTGCGGTTTGCTAAGCATTATTTTTATTAGTTTTTTAATTTTTTGTTAGCCCTCTACAGTTCAACAGTATGGTGGCCAATTATACAATGTCATAGTATATAGTGTAGTATTCTTGTATTTTTAGTAAGAATAATAGAGGAATACCACAAAGTTTATAAGAAAAAATGAGCTAAAAATTGTTTTATGATGGGGATGGCAATTATTAATTAAAACAGACATGTCAGAAGAGATGATAGGTGGAGAAGTGCAAATTTATTCAAGCATAATTAAATCCTCATCGAATTTTACAAAAATCCATATTCTCAAAAATTCCTATCCTTTTGTAATTTGCTCCGTGCGAATTCAGCAAAATGGCGCCCAGTTCTGGGGAATACGAATTATTGTAAAATTCGAGGAAAATTAAATTATTCTTGAATAAATTCACTAATCTTTACCTATCACCTCTCCCAACATGCCTATTTTAGTGAATAACTGCTTTCCCAATAATAAAACAATTTTTGAGCATTTTCTCTTATAACTTAGTAGTGTTTATCTGTTATCCCAGGTGATATAAATACATGCCCTTTGTGGCACAGGGAATAGAAATAACCAGTTCTCAATTTCTGTATATAATTCTAATAAGAATAATAGCAAAACACAGAGTTCTAAGAGAAGATGCTCCTGAATTGCTGTTTCAAGGAGAATTCCAAGGATTTAATTACATTGACATGCCTAGAGTAGTAAAAGGTCCTCCTTTGGGAGAATTGTAGCCAACAGCAGGAAAGAGGAGAGGACTGTTCTTGACAGTTGTGTTTTGGAATGTCTGGAAGTCACATATGTGGCACAGCCTAAACACAGCATGTTGAGTAGCACTGTGGAGTAGCTGCTTGGACTGTCATACTAAAGTTGGCATATTCTGGGTATAAACTGTGTATTGATGCTGAGAATCTTCAGGAAACTTGTAATGAATTTTTTCCTGGTTTAACATGGAATCTAGATCCAAAAAAAAACAAGTATGGCCAGGAGGAAAGGGCAAGTCTAATAGCGACTAATAGAATGGTATTTAAAAGGGAGAAATGCAAGATTCTACATCTGGGCATGAAGAACGAAAATTACATCTATAGAATGGGAGGAATAGAACTAATCAACAGCACGTGTGAAAAGACTTGGGTATATACTAATAAATCACAAACTGTTGTAGGGATCCGCTCTGGTAGGCAGGGGCCGGGCCGCAGTAATGAGGCATACACACAGGCTTTTAGTTCAAAGTTCAGTGGTTTTAATAAAGGGTTCAACAAAAAGTCCAGATAACAAAATCAAAGCAGAACATAAATCACTCCAGTTTGGAGAACCACTGGTCCCAGACTCACCCTTGCTTGGGATGGGCTTAACTAAGCGGCTGCAGGACAGCAGAGACCGCCAGGTGCCATTCCGGGTGGTCTGGTACTCGCTTCCTGGTGCACACTGACACACTGTAACAAAAACAAGCTTCCAGGCTGACTCCAGCCAAACTCCTTCCTTCCACACCCACCTACTACTACAGCTCCTTGTTAAATAGGCCTAGTCCACACCCTCAGGTGAGGTACACATCAGCTGACCTGATCACGTGACTATGACCTCATCACAGGACCTTGAGATCAGGGAAAATCCTGACCAAACGCCAGTCTGCTAGGAGAAATATATCTCCCATCCATCAAGACCCCCTTTGGTGTACCACATACCTCCCCCTTTGTTCAACCTTAGGAGGGTGGACACATGACATACAGTGAACTCTGGACAGTGCATCTGCATTCCCCTGTAATTTGCCTGCCCGATGTTCTACTGAAAATTTGAAATTTTGTAGAGACAGAAACCACCTGGTGACTCGTGCATTTCTCTCTTTGGCTTGACTCATCCAAGTCAGAGGGGAATGATCAGTTACCAACCAAAACGTTCTCCCCAACAGATAGTAGCGCAATGACTCCAGTGCCCACTTGATGGCCAGGCACTCTCTCTCTACAATGCTGTATCTGGTTTCAACTGGAGTAAGCTTTCGACTCAGGAAACTAATGGGATGCTCCTCCCTGTTAACCTCCTGAGACAACACGGCACCCAGACCTACCTCTGACGCATCAGTCTGGACAATGAATTCTCTTTTGAAGTCGGGTGTGATCAGAACTGGTGACCCACATAGTGCCCCTTTTAGTTTTACGAACGCTTCTTCAACCTGATCATTCCATCGCACCATTACTGACTTCCTCCCTTTTAGGCAGTCAGTTAACGGCGCCGACAGGGTTGCAAAATTGGGAATAAACCACCGGTAATATCCCACTAACCCCAAAAACCCTTTCACTTGTTTTGTGGTGAGGGGACGGGGCCAGTTTTGGATTGCCTCCACTTTGTTTATTTGGGGTTTGATAACTCCTCTCCAAATCACATACCCCAGGTACCGAGCTTCCTCCAACCCTATGGAACACTTCTTTGGGTTGGCAGTTAGCCCTGCT
Organism: Oophaga sylvatica; assembly: GCA_033576555.1. Taxonomy (NCBI): domain Eukaryota; kingdom Metazoa; phylum Chordata; class Amphibia; order Anura; family Dendrobatidae; genus Oophaga; species Oophaga sylvatica. The sequence continues at coordinate 28,853 of JARQOD010004366.1, forward strand.
TGTCTCAGAGAATCTATCACCGCCTGTACCTTGGCTAAGTGACTTTCCCAGTCTGTACTGTACACCACAATATCGTCCAGATAGGCCGCGGCATATCAGCGATGAGGACGAAGAACAACGTCCATTAACCTCTGGAATGTCGCTGGAGCGCCATGCAACCCGAAGGGTAGGACTATATACTGGAACAGTCCCTCGGGTGTTACAAAAGCCGTTTTCTCTCTCGCTGCTTTTGTTAGGGGCACCTGCCAATACCCTTTTGTGAGGTCAATGACTGAAAAATACCGGGCCTGCCCAAACCGCTCTATTAACTCATCGACCCGGGGCATGGGGTAGGCGTCAAACTTAGAAATTTCATTCAGTTTTCTGAAGTCATTACAGAACCTTAGTGTCCCATCTGGCTTTGGTATTAGGACTATTGGGCTGGCCCACTCACTTTGGGACTCTTCAATGACCCCTAACTGCAGCATCTTCTTGACTTCTTCCGAGATGGCTTGTCGCCGGGCCTCAGGCACCCGATATGGCTTTAATCGGACTTTGGCCTGCGGTTCCGTGACAATGTCATGTTGGATCAGGGAGGTACGACCAGGAAGTTCCGAGAAAACATCGGTATTTCGGCTAACAAACTCTCGGACTTCCTGAACTTTTCTGGGCGACAAAGTGTCTGCTATTTTGACTGCGGAGAGGACTTCTCTTGCCTTCTCCTGAGGCAAGGAAGCCATCTCTACTGGAAATGCAGGCCGTGGACAATCCTCACCAAGCGGGTCTCTGTCTTTCCATGGTTTGAGCAGATTCACATGGTATACCTGTTCTGGCTTTCTCCGCCCTGGTTGGTGTACTTTATAGTTTACTGGTCCCACCTTCTCTATAATCTCGTAGGGTCCCTGCCACCTTGCAAGGAACTTACTATCCACTGTAGGCACAAGTACCAACACCCGATCCCCAGGGTTAAAGGACCTTACCCATGCCTCCCGGTTATAGACCTGCCTCTGTGACCTTTGTGCTGCTTCCATATGTTCTCGGACTAATGGTAGGACTGTCTCCATTCTCTCTTGCATTTTGGCCACATGTTCTATCACACTTTTGTGGGGAGTTGGTTGGTTTTCCCAGGCCTCTTTAGCTATATCGAGTAAGCCACGGGGATGTCTGCCATATAATAGTTCAAAGGGTGAGAACCCCGTAGATGCCTGGGGCACCTCCCGCACTGCAAACATCAGGTATGGCAACAAGAGATCCCAGTCCTTACCATCTTTAGAGACTGCTTTTTTCAACATATTCTTCAGGGTTTTATTGAACCTTTCTACTAAACCGTCTGTTTGGGGATGATAGACCGATGTGCGCAACTGTTTAACACTTAACAAGTGGCAGAGTTCCTTCATGATTTTTGACATAAAGGGGGTCCCCTGATCTGTTAAGATTTCTTGAGGGATTCCCACCCGAGAGAACATACCCATGAGTTCTTTTGCGATCAGTTTGGCTGAGGTGTGTCGCAGGGGAATAGCCTCAGGATACCTGGTAGCGTAATCTAGAACTACGAGGATGTGTTGGTGACCCCTTGCTGATTTATTAACCGGCCCCACCAGATCCATGGCTATTCTCTCAAACGGGACCTCTATAATTGGTAATGGCACCAAGGGACTCCGAAAATGAGGCTGCGGACTGGTTACCTGGCACACGGGCCAAGAGTTACAATACCGTTTAACTTCTTCATAGACCCCTAGCCAGTAAAACCGTTGTAGAATTCTGTCTAGGGTTTTCTTTTGGCCCAAATGTCCCCCTAGTACATGTGCATGTGCTAAGTCCATTACCAACCTCCGATATGACTGCGGTACCAGCAGTTGCTCGACAACTTCCCCATGTATTTTTTCAACCCGATACAGCAAATCTTGGTTCAGCTCGAATCGGGGAAATACTGTAGCTGCCCCGGGGTGTTGGGTTCCCCATTGACAACCAGTACATTTTCCCTGGCTCGAGTCAACGTAGGGTCCCGGAGTTGCGCCGTACCAAAATTGTCACCTGCCACATTTAAGTCTGACAATTCTGGTCCCGGTGGCAAATCTTCCATCTCCCCAGCTAACACTTCTATAGGAGAGGGGTTTTCCTCCTCCACCGAAGGCAAAGGTACTCCTACCGCCAGCACATCTTCCTCTGGGCCACCAGGTTCATGCCCGATTTCTGGAGAATGCAACCTGGTTGCCACTGGTGCCGACGACTGTTCTGTGGGAGGGGTAATTACAGGCCAAAGCACAGAAAATAACGGAAAATCTCCCCCCATTATTACCTCATTATGCAAATTAACCACCACCCCCACCTCGTGGCACCTCCTCCCCGCTGGCGTGTTTATCATCACCAGTGCGGTAGGATAATGTTTTAAGTCCCCATGTATACACAACACACCCATTTTCCGACCAGTATACTCGCTGATTTGGACGTGGCTGGCTCGTATTAGGGTCACGAGACTCCCTGAGTCCAGTAGAGCCACAGCAGGGTTACCCTCCACCTCCACTTTACACAAATGATTCATATTGGGTCCCTCTGGTTTACCCACTGCACACATGTGTTCGGCATAGTGAGACTGATAGTACCCATAGTTGGTGTCCATGGGCTCAGTCAGGTGGGGCAATCAGCTCTCACATGTCCTGGTTCTTGGCACCGCCAACAGATTATGGGGCCCCTTTTGTCCCCAGACGTGTCCTGGGCGGCCTTCCGAGTCTCTGCTCGCCGAACGGCGGGTGAAGGTTTGGGGAATTTACTCATTACCTTCCGGGTAGTCTCTCCCTGTATCTCCTTGGTAGCCCCATATCTTTCAATGAGGTCTACCATTTGGAGACCATCAGTAGGGGCTGCCTGTCCAACCCATGTTTGAAGGGTGTGGGGCAAAGTTCTCCAGAATTTATCAGTCACTATATGATCCAGCATAGCGCGGGGTGATAACACTTCCGGCTGCAACCACTTTTCTATCAGGTGTATCAAGTCATAATACTGGGACCGAGCTGGCTCGGAAGGGGAAAACTTCCACTGGTGTACCCGCTGAGCCCGGACTAACACATTTACCCCAAGACTTGCGAGTATCTCACCCTTGATGATCTCGTAGTCCCTCTGGTGCTCGGGGGGTAGGTCTCTATAGGCTTTCGCGGGTCCTGGAGCCAAAAACGGAGCCACGATCTCGGCCCACTGGTCCCGGGGTAGTCTCTCCCTCTCAGCCATGCCTTCAAACATCTCCAGGTACACCTTGACGTCATCTGACTTTTCCATTTTCGGAATCGCTGTGCGTACCGCTTTCCGGACATCCTGACGTCCCGGGGCAGCTCCTGCTGTCTGCGGCGCTGTGATGTGCTGCATCAGTAGACTGTTGGTTTCCTGTTGCTGTCGATTAAATATCTGCTGCTGCTCCATAGTCTGCTGCTGTATAGCCTGCTGCCGCTCCATAACCTGCTGCTGCATAGCCTGCTGCTGCTGCATAGCCTGCTGTTGCTGCTGTGTAGCCTGCTGTTGCTGCTGTATAGCCAGCTGCTGCTGTCACATGGCCTCCACCAGCATTTTTACTGTGCTCTCCATCTCCGGACAGTTATCCACCGGGTTTTGCGTCACTTTCTTCACCCAGGACATTTACTGTCATGCAGGAAAAAAAACAGCCTGACCTCACTGCGTTGCCCGCATTCAAGCCACAAATTGTAGGGATCCGCTCTGGTAGGCAGGGGCCGGGCCGCAGTAATGAGGCATACACACAGGCTTTTAGTTCAAAGTTCAGTGGTTTTAATAAAGGGTTCAACAAAAAGTCCATATAACAAAATCAAAGCAGAACATAAATCACTCCAGTTTGGAGAACCACTGGTCCCAGATTCACCCTTGCTTGGGACGGGCTTAACTAAGCGGCTGCAGGACAGCAGAGACCGCCAGGTGCCATTCCGGGTGGTCTGGTACTCGCTTCCTGGTGCACACTGACACACTGTAACAAAAACAAGCTTCCAGGCTGACTCCAGCCAAACTCCTTCCTTCCACACCCACCTACTACTACAGCTCCTTGTTAAATAGGCCTAGTCCACACCCTCAGGTGAGGTACACATCAGCTGACCTGATCACGTGACTATGACCTCATCACAGGACCTTGAGATCAGGGAAAATCCTGACCAAACTCCATGTACAGTGGTACATGAGTCAACAGTGTGATGCAGCGGCAAAAAAGGCAAACATAGTTCTAGGATGTATAAAGAGAAGCATGGAGTCTAGATCACATGAAGTAATTATTCCCCTCTTCTCCTCCTTGGTCAGGCCTCATGTGGAATACTGTGTCCAGTTCTGGGCACCACATTTTAAAAGAGACATTGAAAAACTTGAGCAAGTTCAGAGAACAGCTACCAGGATGGTGAGCGGACTGCAAAGTATGTCCTATGAGGAATGGTAAAAGGATCTGGGAATGTTTAGCTCACTAAAAAGAAGGCTAAGAGGAGACTTACCGTATATTTTGGACTATAAGACGCACTTTTTTCTTCCAAAATTTTTGGGGAAAATGGGGGTGCATCTTATAGTCTGAATATACTTACAAATACTGTGCGGTAGCAGGAGTCGGGCAATTCTGCGGCAGTCCCGGGCAGTCCCAGGCTGGTGTGGTTGGTGCGACAGTTTCGGCGATGGTGCTCTGTGGTGTGGGGGGCTCCATTGGCATTTTATGAAATCCTGGAGGTTCCCCACAGATTCATTGCTGCGATGCAGTGGCCTCTTGGAAAATGGCCGCTGGGGCGGTGCATGCTCAGATTGTGTCACGAAGTGACTGTCCTAGTGTGACACGACCCAACGGTTGGTCGGTCACCAAATGGCACAACACACAAGGGAACACCAGGGACACAATTGTAATGGTGGGCCCTGTGATAGGGAACGGTGGAATGGACACCTCCTGCACTCACCTAAGGATGTGCCCTGATCTCCCTAATGTCCCTATATGGGTTATTTCACCCCGTCGCTGAGTAAGACACCTAAACCCTCACTTGCCCTGTGCTAATCCCTAAATAGGGAGCTGGCAGGTGTTCGGCACTGGTCACACCACTGCACTAATACAACGCAGGGGAAGAAACAGACAACAAAGGGTAAAGGCAACAAAAACACCACACTTAGCTTATATGCACCACACTTAGCTTATATGCACTGTAGCAAAGCTCCACACCGCAGATATCATCAGCAACAGGACTCTTAACTAGAGATGAGCGGTGTTCGACTAGAACTGTTCACCAATTTCAAATTTGAGCTGTTTTGGGCGGTGTTCGAGTCGTTCACGAACCCGAACGATTTGGAAAAAATCCGGCTGTTCGAGATTACGTTCGATAACTGTTCGTGCACCTAAATCGTCACTGGATTTTTTAACAGTTAATGCTGAGAATTACTGTTAATACACATTTTGAGTGTCCAGCGTGGCGGGGGGAGGGGCATAGCATGGATCTCTGCAGAGATAATGAAGATCTCCATTTTTTTTTTTTTTTCCCGCATTTCCAGTGGGTGGTGCAGTCTGTCAGCCTATCAGCAGCGCTCACACGGAGCAAGGTGCTTTTTTTCACACAAGCAAGGGCATGTGTCATTGGCTGTGTATGTCACATGTCCTTGCCCTATAAGACCCAGCCATTTCCACCCTCGCCACCATTTTCTCCGTGCTGCAGCTCAGTGTTAGACGTCACTGCTGCTGTTAGCGCTATATTGTGTGTGCATTGTGCAACAGCGACTTGCAAGCGAAATCGCTGAGAAATAGAGAGGAAGGTTTAGGGAGTAGGGACTAGTTTGTAATTGCAGCCCTTTTGAGGGCTACGTTACATCAGTTCCTAGCAGTTTTAGCAGGCAGGTCTGTGCTCACTCTTAAATAGACAGATAGGTCAACTTGGGACAGTGACTATTTGTAATTGCAGCCCTTTTCAGGGCTAGGTTACAGCAGTTGCTATCACTTTTTGTCAGCTACACCAGCATTCAAATCACTCCTAATTATTCTCTGCATCTATCCTGTTCAATAATTGTGTGCATAGTAGCAGTGTGTGCTACTCATTCTATTAGGGCATCTATACAAAGCTCCACCAGCCTTAAAAAAAAAAAAATTCTATCTGCATGTTGCCTGGACACTAATTTTGGGCATAGTAGCAGTCTGTGGTACTCATTGTATTAGGCCATCTCTACAAAGCTCCACCAGCCTTAAAAAAAATCTATCTGCATGTTGCTTGGACAATAATTTGGGCATAGTAGCAGTCTGTGGTACTCATTGTATTAGGCCATCTATACAAAGCTCCACCAGCCTTAAAACACAAAAAAAATCTATCTGCATGTTGCTTGGACAATAATTTGGGCATAGTAGCAGTCTGTGGTACTCATTGTATTAGGCCATCTATGCAAAGCTCCACCAGACTTAAAAAAAAAAAAAAATTCTATCTGCATGTTGCTTGCACAATAATTTTGGGCATAGTAGCAGTCTGTGGTACTCATTGTATTAGGCCATCTCTACAAAGCTCCACCAGCCTTAAAAAAAAAAAAAAATCTATCTGCATGTTGCTTGAACAATAATTTGGGCATAGTAGCAGTCTGTGGTACTCATTGTATTAGGCCATCTCTACAAAGCTCCACCAGCCTTAAAAAAAAAAAAAATCTGTCTGCATGTTGCTTGGACAATAATTTGGGCATAGTAGCAGTCTGTGGTACTCATTGTATTAGGCCATCTCTACAAAGCCCACCAGCCTTAAAAAAAAAAAAATCTATCTGCATGTTGCTTGGACAATAATTTGGGCATAGTAGCAGTCTGTGGTACTCATTGTACTAGGCCATCTATACAAAGCTCCACACGCGTTCAAATACTAAGAATTTTTTGCAGCCATCGTTTTTTGTGGAAACAACTCCACAGTTGTCAATTAGGTAACCACCAAAATGAGTGGCAAAAGGCCTGCTGCTGGTGGAAAGGGGAACAGACCTGTTGTGAAGGGAAAAAAAATGTTGTGTCCGTGGGGTAGGTGTTAAAGCAACAGTAACATCTGCAGAAGAAAGACCATCTTCCAGCCAAACTAAGATGTCTACTTCTTTTAGTGGACAATGTGGTACGATCCCTTTCTTACGGGCACGCCCATCGCTACAAATTCCAAATGAGGCACAAAAAAATAAGGTGCTTCAACAGATATCAAGTGCTCTTTTAACCCCTTCACCCCCAAGGGTGGTTTGCACGTTAATGACCGGGACAATTTTTACAATTCTGACCACTGTCTCTTTATGAGGTTATAACTCCGGAACGCTTCAACGGATCTTCGCGATTCTGAGATTGTTTTCTCGTGACATATTGTACTTCATGTTAGTGGTAAAATTTCTTCCATATAACTTGCATTTATTTTTGAAAAAAACGCAAATATGGCGAAAATTTTGAAAATTTAGCAATTTTCAAAATTTGAATTTTTATTCCCTTAAAACAGAGAAATATGTAACACAAAATAGTTAAGAAATAACATTTCCCACATGTCTACTTTACATAAGCACAATTTTGGAATCAAAATTTTTTTTTGTTAGGAAGTTATAAGGGTTAAAAGTTGACCAGCGATTTCTCATTTTTACAACAAAATTTACAAAGCCATTTTTTTTAGGGACCACCTCACATTTGAAGTCACTTTGAGGGGTCTACATGACAGAAAATACCCAAAAGTGACACCATTCTAAAAACTTCACCCCTCAAGGTACTCAAAACCACATTCAAGAAGTTTATTAACCCTTCAGGTGCTTCACAGGAACTAAAGCAACGTGGAAGGAAAAAATGAATATTTAACTTTTTAGCCACAAAAATGATCTTTTACAAACTTTTTTTTTATTTTCACAAGGGTAAAAGGAGAAAATGGACAGATAAGGTTGTTATGCAATTTCTCCTGAGTACGCCAATACCCCATATGTGGGGGAAAACCACTGTTTGGGCACACGGCAGAGCTCGTAAGGGAAGGAGCGCCGTTTGACTTTTTCAAACTAAAATTGGCTGGAGTTGAGATTGGACGCCATGTCGCGCTTGGAGAACCTCTGATGCGCCTAAACAGTGGAAACCCCCCACAAGTGACACCATTTTAGAAACTAGACCCCCTAAGGTACTTATCTAGATCTGTTGTGAGCACTTTGAACCCCCAAGTGTTTCACAAAAGTTTATAATGCCTGGGTGTGAAAAAAAAAAAAAAAATTCCACAAAAATTATTTTTTAGTTCTAAATTTTTGAATTTTCCCAAGGAAATTGGACCCCAAAAGTTGTTGTCCAATTTGTCCTGAGTACGCTGATACCCCATATGTGGGGGTGGAAAACTGTTTGGGCGCATGGCAGGGCTTGGAAAGGAAGTAGTAACGTTTTGGAATGCAGACGTTGATGGGGGTCATGTTCCGTTTGCAGTGCCCCAGATGAGCCTAAACAGTGGAAATCCCCCATAAGTGACCCCATTTTGGAAACTAGACCCCCTAAGGAACTTATCTAGATCTTTGGTGAGCACTTTGAACCCCCAAGTGCTTCACACAAGTTTATAATGCCCGGGCATGAAATAAAAAATCCTATTTTTTTCCCACAAAAATTATCTTTTAGTCACTAATTTTTTATTTTCCCAAGGGTATCAGGAGAAATTGGACCACATAATTTGTTGTCCAATTTGTCCTGAGTACGCTGATGCCCCATATGTGGGGGGGAACCACTGTTTGGGCGCACGGCAGAGCTCGGAAGGGAAGGAGCACCATTTGACTTTTTCCAACCAAAATTGGCTGGAATTGAGATTGGATGCCATGTTGCATTTGGAGAGCCCCTGATGTGCCTAAACAGTGGAAACCCCCACAAATGACCCCATTTGGGAAACTAGACCCCCTAAGGAACTTATCTAGATCTTTGGTGAGCAATTTGAACCCTCAAGTGCTTCACACAAGTTTATAACGTAGAGCCGTAAAATTTAAAAATCATATTTTTTCCACAAAAATGATCTTTTCACACCGAATTTTTATTTTTCCAAGGGTAACAAGACTCCAAAAGTTATTGTGCAATTTGTCCTGAGTACACTGATACCCCATATGTGGGGGTATACCACTGTTTGGGTGCATGGCAGAGTTTGGAAGGGAAGGAGCGCCGTCTCACTTTTTCAATGCAGAATTGGCTGGACGCCATGTCGTGTTTGGAGAGCTCCTGATCTGCCTAAACAGTGGAAACCCCCACAAATGACACCATTTTGGAAACTAGACCCCTCAAGGAACTTATCTAGATGTGTGGTGAGAACTTTGAACCCCCAGGTGTTTCACTAAAGTTTATAACGTACAGCCTTAAAATAAAAAATCCTTTTTTTTTTTACAAAAATGATTTTTTCGCCCCCAATATTTTATTTTCACAAGGGTAACAGAAGAAATTGGAACCCAAAAGTTGTTGTCCAATTTGTCCTGAGTACGCTGATACCCAATATGTAGGAGAAAACTACTGTATGGGTGCACGTCAGGGCTCGGAAGGGAAGTAGTGACGTTTTGGATTGCAGACTTTGATGGAATGGTCTGGGGGCGTCATGTCGCATTTGGAGAGCCCCTGATGCGCCTAAACAGTGGAAACCCCCCACAAGTGACCCCATTTTGGAAAATAGACCCCACAAGGAACTTATCTAGATGTGTGGTGAGCACTTTGAACCCCGAAGTGCTTCACAGAAGTTTATAACGCACAGCCGTAAAAATAAAAAATCCCTTTTTTTTTTTTACAAAAATGATTTTTTCGCCCCAATATTTTATTTTCACAAGGGTAACAGGAGAAATTGGACCCCAAAAGTTGTTGTCCAATTTGTCCTGAGTATGCTGATACCCAATATGTGGGAGAAAACTACTGTATGGGCGCATGTCAGGGCTCGGAAAGGGAAGTAGTGACGTTTTGATTGCAGACTTTGATGGAATGGTCTGGGGCGTCATGTCGCATTTGGAGAGCCCCTGATGCGCCTAAACAGTGGAAACCCCCACAAGTGACCCCATTTTGGAAAATAGACCCCACAAGGAACTTATCTAGATGTGTGGTGAGCACTTTGAACCCCGAAGTGCTTCACAGAAGTTTATAACGCACAGCCGTAAAAATAAAAAATCCTTTTTTTTTTTACAAAAATGATTTTTTCGCCCCCAATATTTTATTTTCACAAGGGTAACAGGAGAAATTGGACCCCAAAAGTTGTTGTCCAATTTGTCCTGAGTACGCTGATACCCAATATGTGGGAGAAAAACTACTGTATGGCGCATGTCAGGGCTCGGAAAGGGAAGTAGTGACGTTTTGGATTGCAGACTTTGATATAATGGTCTGGGGGCGTCATGTCGCATTTGGAGAGCCCTGATGCGCCTAAACAGTGGAAATCCCCAACAAGTTACCCAAATTTTGGAAAATAGACCCCACAAGGAACTTATTTAGATGTGTGGTGAGCGCTATGAAGCCCCAAGTGCTTCACAGAAGTTTATAATGTACAGCCGTAAAAACAAAAAAATCTTATTTTTTTTACAAAAATAATATTTTCGCCCCCAGTTGTTTATTTTCCCAAGGGTAACAGAAGAAATAGGACAAATTTCACAATAACTCTTGGGGTCCAGAGTACGCTGATACCCCATATGTGGGGATAAACTACTGTTTGGACGCATGGCAGAGCTCAGAAGTGAAGGAACACCGTTTGACTTTTTCAACGCAGAATTGGCTGGAATGGAGATCAGACGCCATGTCACATTTGGAGAGCCCCTGATGTGCCTAAACAGCGGAAACCCCCCAATTCTAACTCCAACCCTAACCCCAACACACCCTAACCCTAGTCCCAACCCTAATCCCAACCCTAACCCTAATCCTAACTCTAACCCTAATCCTAACTTTAGAACCCAACCCTAACTTTAGCCGAAACCCTAACCCTAACGGGAAAATGGAAATAAATACATTTTTTTTATTTTATTATTTTTCCCTAACTAAGGGGGTGATAAAGGGGGGTTTGATTTACTATTTATAGCGGTTTTTATGATTGGCAGCTGTCACGCTAAAAGACGCTTTTTATTGCAAAAAGTAGTTTTTTGCATCGCCACATTTTGAGAGCTATAATTTTTGCATATTTTGGCCCACAATGTCATGTGAGGTCTTAATTTTTGCGGGACGAGGTGACGCTTTTATTGGTACCATTTTTGAGCACGTGACATTTTTTGATCGCTTTTTATTTCGATTTTTGGGAGGTTAGAATGAACAAAAATCAGCAATTCATGAATTTCTTTTGGGTGAGGCGTTTTTATTGTTCCACGTGTGGTAAAATTATAAAGCAGTTTTATTCTTCGGGTCAGTACGATTATGGCGATACCTCATTTATATAATTTTTTTATGTTTTGGCGCTTTTATAGAATGAAAACAATTTTATATAAAAAATAATTATTTTTGCATCGCTTTATTCTGCGAGCTATAACTTTTTTATTTTTTTGCTGATAATGCTGTGTGATGGCTCGTTTTTTGCGGGACAAGATGACGTTTTCAGCGGTACCATGTTTATTTATATCTGTCTTTTTGATCGCGTGTTATTCCACTTTTTGTTCAGCGGTATGATGATAAAGCACTGATTTTTTGCTTCGTTTTTATTTTTTATTTTTTAAGGGGTTCACAAAAGGGGTTAACTAGTGGGACAGTTTTATAGGGGGGTCGTTACGGACGCGGCGATACCATATATGTGTACTTTTATTGTTTTATTTTTTTTATTTACAATAAGTAATGAATTTATTGGGGAATATTTTTTTTTTTTTTTATTTATTTTGGATTTTTTTTTTACACATGTTTATTTTTACTTTTTTTTACTTTTTTACTTTGTCCCAGGGTGGGACATCACTGTAATTCATCAGATCGCTGGTGTGACAGTGTGCACAGCACTCTGTCACACCAGCGATGTGACAGGCAGTGCAGGACGCTTCCTCATGCCTGCTCTCGGCAGGCACTGAGGAAGCCGCCTCCTCCAGGACCCCAGCGCCATCTTGGATCCGGGTCCTGGGAGGGAGGAAGCCCTCAGAGCAGCGCAATCACATCGCGCTGCTCTGAGGGTCTCAGGGGGCGCGCAGGGAGCCCCCACCCTGCGCGATCCTCCCCTGTGCCCCCAGTACACCGCGATCATGTTTGATCGCGGTGTGCAAGGGGTTAATGTGCCGGGAGCGGTCCGTGACCGCTCCTGACACACAGTCACGGGTGTCAGCTGTGATAATCAGCTGACACCCGGCGGCGATTAGCTGCGCTCCCTCCGGGAGCGCAGCTAATTGCCTATGACGTACTATCCCGTCCATGGTCAGAATGCATGGGTTTTATGGACGGGATAGTACGTCTAATGTCAGAGAGGGGTTAAGTCGGCTCTCCACCTCAACAACACAAAAACTCCAGTCCTCAGAGGTGTCACCCCAATCGCACTTGCTTCCACACAGCTCCCAAGTCTCCAACTGCCCGTCTGAGTATGGGGTAGAACAGATGGTTGAGTCTGCAGCGCTGTTTACTCATACTATAGCCTGGGAATCAGAGGTCGTCTCCACAGCTTCTGTGAATCCAGACGAGGAAATGATCTGCACTGATGCCCAGAATGTTTATGAGTCTGATCCAGGACCAGATGAAGAAGGTTCTGAGCAAAATGTAGACCCTCGTTCCCAAAGTGTAATTCCTGTTGGTGGAGACAATGAGGAAGACGATGATGAGACTCAAATAACAGATGTGAGCGACAACTTGAGTTTTGTATCAGGGCAGGAAGATGTTGGCTCTGAGAACGACGGGGGTGAGAACACACAGGGTGATGATGACGAGGTTGTAGATCCCACTTACTGTCAACCCACAGTGAGACAGTCGATAAGGTCAGCAGAGGAGGTGGAGGAGGATTCGAGTGACGACGAGGTCAGGGTGGGCCTTCCTGGACAGAGACGTAGTACTGGAAGCACATCACCAACTGTATCCTCAACCACAACTCTGCCTCTGACCAAAAGTCAACGTGGCTCTTCAGGTCGCATGGGTTCTAAGCCTTGCATAGCCTGGGCATTTTTTAACATCAATAAGGATGACCCAACTCATGTTATCTGTAACATTTGTGACCAAAAGCTAAGTAGAGGCCAAAAAATCCATAGTTTGAGAAGCATAAGTTGCAGTGGCAAGCTCACTGTGCTACAATGCGGCCTAGCGGGCCGGCCCAACCACCATCTGCCCCATCTTGTGCATCCGCGACCGCGGCCTCTTCATCCTCTGTGACTGGGGGACAGCAGTCAAACCTGTTTTGAGACTCAGAACTGGCACCTCTTTACCAGCAACAGCCAGTCAGATTGGCAGGTCATCAGTTCATTTGAAAGTGGAAACACCAGCTGGTGTTGAGCGCTCTCCGACATCAAGAGCACCACCTTTGGATCAAGGCAACCTAACTTTTGCGCCTGCATCTTCCTCACAGACCGTCAGTTGTCCGGGACACCCTACTCAACCCCGTCTACGCACAACAGCCAGCCCTCGGTCACTCATGTGGACAAGTAAAACACCATTTCCTCCTAGCCATGAGAAAGCTAAGAGGTTGAATTTCACCATCTGCAAGCTCTTGGCTACAGAAATGCTGCCTTTCCACCTTGTTGACACAGAGGATTTTCGAGCCCTTATGTCCGTCGCAGTGCCCCAGTACCAAATGCCCAGTCGGCACTACTTCTCAAAGAAAGGTGTGCCTGCGCTCCACCAGCATGTCGCACACAACATCACCGCTTCTTTGAGAAACTCAGTGTGTGACAGGGTGCATTTCACCACAGACACTTGGACGAGTAGGCATGGACAGGGGCGTTACATGTCGCTGACTGGGCACTGGGTAACTATGGTGACAGCAGGACAAGGGGCTGCTGTCCAAGTCTTGCCGTCCCCACGAGTTGTGCGTCAATCCTCTTTATCTCGAAGTTCCTCCACTGCTTCTGCCTCCTCAACCTCCTCTCGGTCCTCCACCTGCACCCAAAGCCTATATGGTCATGCCACGGGCTTTTTAACTGCGCAGAAGGGATCCTGCAGCACACCTCCTTGCTATGCTGGCAGAAGGGCTCAACGTAATCAGACGGTTTTTATGTTGAAATGTCTGGTAAATGTGAGTCACACAGCTGAGGAGTTGTGGTCAGCTCTGGAGAACCAGCTTCATGAATGGTTGTCTCCACTGGACCTGCAACCAGGAAAGGCCGTGTGCGACAATGCCGCAAACCTGGGTGCGGCCCTTCGCCGGGGCAATGTCACACACGTGCCTTGTATGGCTCACGTGTTGAACCTGGTTGTAAAGCAATTTTTAGCCCACTATCCCGGACTACATGGCCTTCTGCAGAGGGCACGGTCGCTGTGTGCTCACTTCCGCCATTCGCATCCCGCAGCTCAGCGACTTACATCTCTACAGAAGTCGTTGGGTCTGCCACTTCACCGGCTAAAATGCGATGTGCCAACACGGTGGAATTCAACTCTGCACATGTTGCAGCGACTGTGGCAGCACCGACAAGCCCTGGTGCAATACGTTCTGAATTATAGCCTGGGCCAACGAGATCCAGAGGTGGGGCAAATCACACTGGAGGAGTGGTCTCAGATCAGGAACCTATGCACCCTTCTGTGTTATGTTTTGGTAGCTGAGGAGAGCAGGCAAAAACGGCAATACACCAGAGAGGTTGGAATCTATTGGATTGCAGTACCCTGACTAACCACCACAACTAAAGGCAGCCGTGGAGCGTTCCTACGTTGGTCCTAGACGCCTCGTCACAGCCTGAGAGATTAACTACACCTAAAGATAGAAAGAGGAAAGCTATCTGCCCCGGAGCAGATCCCCAAAGAACATAGGAAGCCCCCAAACATGTAATGGCAGTTAGACAAGAGGAAATACAGACACAGACAGAAAATAGTATGAGCAAACGCTGGGGCACAATCTGCCTAGACAGAAAAGGATAGAAAGGATACTCATTGCAATCCAAAAAAAAACCCTAAAAAATGCCAACGCTACTAATTGCAAAAACACCTGAGATCACACGACCTCTACCACCTAAATCAGTTCTCTGGTGTAACAAAACTAAGCCGCAGCCACTAAAAAAACTGGAAAAGGCAAATGAACAAATAACAGTGGCTCCAGCGTAACTGAGTGGAGCCCAAGCCCCCCGGGGGGGGTGGGGGACCTGGCTAACCTCACAGAAATACAGAGAAATATGCAAATGGTAAGCACAAAAATAAAAACAGAAAATATCTTATCTGAAAGCAGAAGAAGAGGCAAGACTCAGCAAGCTTCCAAGTGAACCAGGAACCACAGTTGAGACAAGAACAATTGATCACTGGCAACCATGATGGGAGGGAAGCTCCCTTATATCAAGCCACTCTGTGACTCCTGATTTCTAATCCTCATTGAATGGTTCAGTACTGTTTGTAACCACCAGAGGGAGCTTCTGCTCAGAATTCATTTCCAAAACATTCACAACACTTCTGCATAGTTTTGAAATGGCCACGAAGATGTTTAGTGCTGAAGATGCCATTATCAGCATGACTATTCCGGTGATTTACATGCTGGAGCATATGTTAAACAGAATTCGGAGTCAGGTGGTGGAACAAGAGGAGGTGGAGGAAGTAGAGGAGGAGGAGTTGTATGCGGAAGGGCTAACATCTGCAAGGTCCAGACGGTCGGCAGCAGCAAGGCGGCTGGCATGGGAGGGTGGGGGAGAGGGATTAACCAGGGCGCATGGTAGCAGCCAAACTAGTTATGAAGGTGCAGGAGCCCAGGAAGAAGTGGATGACGAACTGGCGATGGGCATGGAAGACTCATCAGATGAGGGAGACCTTGATCACATTTCTGTTGTGCGAGGTTGGGGGAGAGGGCAGAGGAAGGAAGCATGAGTCGTACCTCGCCACCTACACAACAGGGACTTGTGTTATGTTTCGGTAGCTGAGGAGGACAGGATCAACAGCAGGGCAGCCGAACACCTGAGATGTTAGTAACTGATGGGTTGCAGATTCCTAAACTAACGACACAACTAGAGGTAGCCGTGGAGCGTTCCTACATTGATCCTAGACGCCTCGTCACAGCCTGAGAGATAACTACACCTAAAGGCAGAAAGATGAAAGCTATCTGTCCCGGAGCAGATCCCAAAAGAAAATAAGAAGCCCCCAAACATATAATGGCAGTTAGACAAGATGAAAATACAAACATAGGCAGAAAATAGACTGAGCAAACGCTGGGGTCACAAGCTGACTAAATAGGATAGGACAGGAGAGATTACTTTCTGCAACCCAGAAAACCCTACAAAATCCAACAATTCTGATTACAAAAATACTGAGATCACACGATCTCGCCACCCACTAAATCAGATCTCAGTGTGAACAAAAACCAAGCCGCAGCCTCTGAAAAAACAGGAAAAAGCAAATGAGCAAATAACAGTGGCTGCAAATAAACTGTGAGGAGCTCAGGCCCCAGGAGGGGACCTGGCTGACCTCCACAAAAGAGCAGAAAACAATGCAAAAAGCAAGCACAAAAATAAAAGCAAAAAATATCTTATCTGAAAGCAGGAGATGCAGGCAAGACTCCAGCAAACTTCCAAATGAACCAGGCACCACAAATGAGACAAGAACAATTGATCACCGGCAACCATCATGGGAGGGAACCTCCCTTATATCAGACCAGTCAGTGAACCCAGATTGCCACTCCTCGCTGAAAGGTTCAGTACTGTCTGTAACCACCAGAGGGAGCCTCTGCTCAGAAAGCATCTCTAGCACATTCATAACAGTACCCCCCCATGAGGAGGGGTCACCGAACCCTCACTTTTGCAACCAGGCCGATCAGGATGAGCTCGGTGATAGGCACGGATCAGTCTCCTAGCATGGATGTCCGAAGCAAACACCCAAGAATTGTCCTCCTGACCATAACCTCTCAACTTAACCAAATACTGGAGTTTCTGTCTAGAAAAACGAGAATCCAATATTTTCTCAACCACATACTCCAGATTGCCCTCAACCAAAACAGGGTCAGGAGGCGCAGCCATAGGAACCACTGGCTCGACAAACCTCATCAATAAGGACTTGTGGAACACGTTATGGATCTTAAATGTCCCTGGAAGAAGCAAACGGAAGGAAACAGGATTAAGAATCTCCATGATCTTATAAGGTCCAATGAACCTGGGCTTAAACTTTGGAGATGCAACCCTCATAGGGATATTTCTTGAGGACAACCAAACCAAGTCCTCCACTTTAAACTGAGGACCATCAGTCCTATGCCGGTTGGCAAACCGTTGGGCCTTCTCCTGAGAGAGACAACCTCTCCACTACCTGGTCCCAAATCGGCTGCATTCGCTCCACAACAGAGTCAACACCCAGACAGACAGAAGCCTCCGCCTGTCCCGTAGAAAATCGAGGGTGAAACCCAAAATTGCAGAAAAATGGAGACATCAAGGTGGCAGAGCTAGCGCTATTATTAAGAGCAAACTCAGCCAAAGGCAAAAAAGAGACCCAGTAATCTTGATCAGCAGACACAAAACATCTCAAATAAGTCTCCAAGGTCTGGTTTGTTCTCTCGGTTTGTCCATTGGTCTGAGGATGAAAAGCAGAGGAGAAAGATAATTGAACACCAAGTTTAGAACAAAATGTCCTCTAAAATCTGGAAACAAACTGGACTCCTCTGTCAGACACAATGTTCTCCGGAATGCCATGTAATCGAACCACGTGCTGAAGGAACAAAGGCACCAATTCGGAGGAGGAAGGTAACTTAGGTAATGGCACAAGATGTATTATCTTGGAAAACCTATCACAGATTACCCAGATAACAGTCATTCTCTGAGAAACAGGGAGGTCGGAAATAAAATCCATAGAGATATGGGTTCATGGTCTCTTGGGCACAGGTAATGGCATTAACAAACCACTAGAGCGAGAGCAAGGCTTGGAGCGAGAGCAAGTCCCACAGGACTGCACAAATTCCCTGACATCACGAGACAAAGTAGGCCACCAAAAGGACCGACTCACCAAGTCTCTGGTACCAAAAATCCTGGGATGACCAGCCAAAGCGGAACAATGAATCTCAGACATCACACTCTTCTTCCACTGGTCTGGGACAAACAATTTCCCAATAGGGCAGCGCTCAGGTTTATCCTCCTGACACCCTTCCAAGGCCAGTCTCAAATTGGATGAGATGGCGGAAAGAACTACACCCTCTTTCAAAATAACAGTAGGATCAGATAACTCAGGAGAGTCAGCAAAGAAACTCCTCGAGAGGGCATCCGCCTTAACATTCTTAGTGCCAGGAAGAAAAGAAACCACAAAATTAAAACGTGTGAAAAACAAGGCCCACCTGGACTGTCTAGGATTAAGTCGCTTTGCTGATTCGAGATAAACCAGATTCTTATGGTCCGTGAGGACCACCACCTAATGTTTGGCTCCCTCCAGTCAATGTCTCCACTCTTCAAAGGCCCACTTCATGGCCAATAACTCCCGATTACCCACATCATAATTACGTTCAGTTGGAGAAAATTTTCAAGAGAAAAAGGCACAAGGGTTACTCTTAGAGGTCTCTGGATCTCTTTGGGACAAAACGGCACCTGCCCCAATTTCAGAGGCATCAACCTCCCCCTGAAACGTTAGAGAAACATCAGGCTGCCGTAGAACAGGAGCAGAAGTGAATCTCTGCTTAAGTTCCTGAAACGCAGAGACTGCCTCAGGAGGCCAATTCACCACATCAGAACCCTTTTTGGTCAAATCAGTCAATGGTTTAACAATACCGGAGAAATTACCAATAAATTTACGATAAAAATTGGCAAAACCCAAAAATCTCTGAAGAGCCTTTAATGAAGTAGGTTGGACCCAATCACAGATGGCTTGAACCTTGACCGGGTCAATTTCAATAACAGACGGAGACAAAATAAATCCCAGAAATGAGACCTTCTGTATGCCAAAAAGACACTTTGATCCCTTCACATACAGTGCATTCTCTCTCAAAATCTGGAACACAGTCCGAACATGTTTCACATGAGAGTCCCAGTCATTGGAAAAAATCAAGATATCATCCAAATAAACAATCAGAAATTTATCCACAAAATCCCTGAAAATATCATTCATGAAGGATTGGAAGACGGAAGGAGCATTAGTGAGCCCAAAGGGCATCACTAGGTACTCAAAATGCCCCTCTGGGGTATTAAACGCCGTCTTCCATTCATCCCCCTGCTTAATGCGAATAAGGTTATACGCCCCCCTGAGGTCAAGCTTGGTAAACCAAGTAGCACTTTTCACCCTGGAAAACAGGTCAGACATCAAGGGTAACGGATATTGATACTTCACAGTGATCTTATTCAAGAAACGATAATCAATACACGGCCTCAATGAACCATCCTTTTTGGCCACAAAGAAAAAACCGGCACCCAAGGGTGAAGAGGATGGTCTGATATGACCCTTCTCCCATGACTCCTTGATATAAGATCGCATAGCATCGTGTTCAGGTACAGACAAGTTAAAAAGGCAACCTTTAGGAAATTTACCACCAGGCACTAATTCAATAGCGCAATCGTAGCTCCTGTGAGGGGGCAAAGATGCAGATTTACTTTCACTAAATACATCAGTCAAAATGTCAGGAACATCCTGAGACTTGGGAGAGGCAGAAAAAACAGGAGTGTCGGCATTAACACATTGGCAGCCCCAACTGGTCACAGACACAGATTTCCAATCCAAAACAGAATTATGAGAGTGTAACCAAGGGAAACCTAGTACAATAATGTCATGCAGATTATACAGCATCAGAAATTTGCAACTCTCCTGATGATCTGGTTCAACCCTCATTATCACCTGAGTAGAAAACTGGGGTTTATTCTCTGCCAAAGGGGTGGAATCAATGCCCAGTAGGGGAATAGACTTCCGCAGGGGTATCATGGGAAACCCACAATGTTTGGCAAAGTCAAAATCCATCAGGTTAATAGCTGCTCCTGAATCAACAAAAGCCTGAGCAGAAAATGTGGACAGGGAGCAAATCAGGGTAACAGTCAACAGAAATTTAGTCTGAACACTACCCAAGACAACTGAGCGTGCAAAACGTCTTCCCGCTGACTGAAATAGCATGAGAGGCATCACCACAGTAGAAACATAACCCATTGCGCTTTCGAAACTCATGACGCTGAGCCCCAGAAGTCACTCTATCACACTGCATGGGCTCAGAAGCTGGCTCACAAGGCAACACTATCTCATGCATACCTCTGCGCTCACGCAAACGTCTGTCAATTTGAATAGCCAATGACATAGAATCATTGAGACCAGAGGGAGCAGGGAATCCCACCATAACATCCTTTACATTCTCTGACAGCCCCTTCCGAAAAAGGGCTGCCAATGCATCATCATTCCATTTGGTCAGGACTGCCCACTTTCGGAATTTCTGACAGTACAACTCAGCGTCTTCAAGACCCTGATTTAATGCCAACAAGGTTTTTTCAGCTTGATCAGTGACATTAGGTTCATCTTACAATAACCCCAGAGTCAGAAAAAATTCATCAATATCATTCAAAACAGGATCCCCAGGTGTCAGGGAAAAAGCCCAATCCTGAGGATCGCCACGCAGGAGAGAGGTGACAATTTGAACCTGCTGTGCTGCGTTACCTGAGGACTTAGGCTTTAAGGCAAAAAACAACTTACAGTTATTTTTGAAATTCAGAAATTTAGCCCGATCCCCCAAAAACAAATCTGGAATGGGAATCCTAGGTTCCACAACCGGCAACCCAGCAAGATAGGTAGCAATACTCCGAACCTCAGTGGCAAGCTGATCCACACGGCCAGATAACTGTTTAAACTCCATTGAGAGAAAAAAAAATCCTCCTCAGCACCCAGAGAAAAAGAGGGAGAAAATGCAACAGACAGAAAAAAAAAAAATCTCTGACAACTTTTTTTCTTTCCACACTATTTTTCCCTTCTGTGAGTACCATATAATTTTCAGTTATGGCCAGTGATACTGTTATGTTTCGGTAGCTGAGGAGGACAGGAACAACAGCAGGGCAGCCGAACACCTGAGATGTTGGTAACTGATGGGTTGCAGATTCCTAAACTAACGACACAACTAGAGGTAGTCGTGGAGCGTTCCAACGTTGATCCTAGATGCCTCGTCACAGCCTGAGAGATAACTACACCTAAAGGCAGAAAGATGAAAGCTATCTGCCCCAGAGCAGATCCCCAAAGAAAATAGGAAGCCCCAAACATATAATGGCGGTTAGACAAGATGAAAATACAAACATAGGCAGAAAATAGACTGAGCAAACGCTGGGGCCACAAGCTGACTAAATAGGATAGGACAGGAGAGATTACTTTCTGCAACCGAGAAAACCCTACAAAAATCCAACAATTCTGATTACAAAATACTGAGATCACACGATCTCGCCACCCACTAAATCAGATCTGAATGTGAACAAAAACCAAGCCGCAGCCGCTGAAAAAACAGGAAAAAGCAAATGAGCAAATAATAGTGGCTGCAGATAAACTGTGAGGAGCTCAGGCCCCAGGAGGGGACCTGGCTGACCTACACAAAAGTGCAGAAAACAATGCAAAAAGCAAGCACAAAAAGAAAAGCAAAAAATATCTTATCTGAAAGCAGGAGATGCAGGCAAGACTCCAGCAAACTTCCAAATGAACCAGGAACCACAATTGAGACAAGAACAATTGATCACCGGCAACCATCATGGGAGGGAACCTCCCTTATATCAGACCAGTCAGTGAACCCAGATTGCCACTCCTCGCTGAAAGGTTCAGTACTGTCTGTAGCCACCAGAGGGAGCCTCTGCTCAGAAGCCATCTCTAGCACATTCATAACAGACTTGGTGCTCCCGGATGCGCAAGACACATGAGTGCCTTCTTGCTGCACTACCTGCAACATGACCCTCGAATTGTCAGAATTCGAAATAATCCTGACTACTGGGTAGCCACACTATTAGATCCCCGGTACAAATGTAAATTTGCCTAAATAATTCCAGCCATAGAAAGGGATTCATGCATCCAGGAGTATCAGCAGAGACTGTTGCAAAATCTTACATGTGCTTTTCCACAAAACACCAGTGGTGCACGTAGTGAATCTCACAGTTCTAACTTGCCAACCGTGGGACTGTCGAGTGTTCAGCACTCAAACTGTAACAGAACACAGTATCTGCTGGTGTTCACAGCAATTTTGCGGAATCCTTTCACCAGTTTTTTAGCCCATCCTTTGCAAGGCCACAGGAGACAAGAAGTCAGACACATAGTCAACGCCTAGAGACGATGGTACAGGAGTATCTCCAACTGAACATGGAACCATGACTGTGTCACTGGACCCTTGCTCTTTTTGGGCTTTCAATCTGGATAAATGGCCGGAGCTCGCCACTCACGCCTTGAAGATCTTGTCATGCCCCGCAGCCAGCGTTCTCTCTGAACGTGTGTTCAGCGCTGCTAGTGGTGTGCTGACAGATAAGCACACGCGGCTGTCCACTGAGGTTGTAGACAGACTCACGTTCATAAAGATGAACAAATCATGAATCCGCAAGGACTTTTCTACCCCTGTGTAATCCTGGGGAGAGTAAAAGCTTGAGGATTTGGTAAAATCACCTCACCAAACGTTTTAAGCTTTAAAATCGCTAATAATTTGTAGCTGTATCTAGGCCGGAAAATAATTTTGGGCCTGTAGCAGTGTGTGGTACTCATTCTAATAGGCCATCTATTCTAAGCTAAACCAGCTTTCAAATTAATAATTATTTTTAGCTGAATCTTGCCTGTAGAATAATTTTGGGCTTGCAGCAGTGTGTGGTACTCATTCTAATAGGCCATCTATACTAAGTTCCACCAGCTTTCAAATTAATAAAAAATTTTAGCTGCATGTTGCTTGTAGAATAATTTTGGGCCTGTAGCAGTGTTTGGTACTCATTCTAATAGGAGATCTATACTAAGCTCCACCAGCTTTCAAATTAATAATTATTTTTAGCTGCATCTTGCCTGTAGAATAATTTTGGGCCTGTAGCAGTGTGTGGTATTCATTCTAAAGGCCATCTATACTAAGCTCCACCAGCTTTCAAATTAATAATTATTTTTAGCTGCATCTTGCCTGTAGAATTATTTTGGGCCTGTAGCAGTGTGTGGTACTCATTCTAAGAGGCCATCTATACTAAGCTCCACCAGCTTTCAAATTAATAATTATTTTTAGCTGTATCTTGCCTGTAGAATAATTTTGGGCCTGCAGCAGTGTGTGGTACTCATTCTAATAGGCCATCTATACAAAGCTCCACCAGATTTCAAAGTAATAATAATTTTTGTTCTCTCTGAACGTGTGTTCAGCACTGCTGGTGGTGTGCTGAGTCTGACAGATAAGCGCACGCGGCTGTCCACTGAGAATGTAGACAGACTCACGTTCATAAAGATGTACAAATCATGGATCCGCAAGGACTTTTCTACCCCTGTGTCATCCTGGGGAGAGTAAAAGCTTGAGGATTTGGCAAAATCACCTCACCAACCGTTTTAAGCAACTCTGGGGCAATTGATGCTACTTAAGTGGTGTCTGTGCCCCAAATTTTTGGAAAAAATGGAGACTCTTTTTGGAGTCCCCTTGCTGTGTTTTACGTGACGTTGGCATTGTCAATTACAGGTGGGTTGAGTCTTTCCCCACCCTCCTTTTAACCGTAAGAAACTACATACACTATGGCTTGGGGTAACACAGATGGTTGAGTGTGAAGACTAGAGCTGGTTACTCATACTATAGCCTGGGAATCAGAGGTCTGCTCCAAAGCTTGAGTGTCTGCTAGTCAGCAGAGTAGCCACCGGCTGTAGATATAATTACAAATTTTTAACTGCATCTAACTTAGACAATAATTTTGGGCCTAGTAGCAGTGTATGCTAGTCAGCGGAGTAGCCACCGGCTGTAGATATAATTACAAATTTTTAACTGCATCTTGCCTGGACAATAATTTTGGGCCTAGTAGCAGTGTCTGCTAGTCAGCGGAGTAGCCACCGGCTGTAGATCTAATTACAAATTTTTAACTGCATCTAACCCAGACAATAATTTTGCAACCAAATTCAGATAGACGGTTTCAAAGGAGCGCTAGGCTGGCGATAAAGGCAAATGAGATTAAGGTTGTCCGCTGCAGCTCCGGCCGGGTATCTCAAGAGAGGATCAGACATAAGTGATGATAAAGCAATGCGGTCATAAGGAGCGCGAGGGACGCAATTCAGCTGATATTAAAAAGTCTTCATTTATTGATATCCACAACGCGTTTCAACGGAATAGCTCCGTCTTCCTCAGGTGGCAGTTATACATAGAATGGAGTAGGAAAGCTATATAAAGGTGGAGCAGCAAATGAAAATTAAAAGGCAATTAATCAGAACACCCACATGATTAAAAATGCAAATATGACTGCAAAAAAGAAAAAAAAAAAAACACAGATAAATTGAATAAAACCAACGTAAAAACAACATAAAAACAATGTACACTAGGAAAAATAAATGAAAATAAATAAATAAATAACAAAATGCATATATTACATGACTTTTTCAATAGTGAGGTTTAACCCCTCAGGGGCCAGTGTACCAAGTTTAAAAATCCAGAAACTCTCCCTTGTTATTAGATTATTATACCAATCAGGCATATCATGTGGTATCTGGTCAATAACAGTGAGTTTTAACAAATTCAAATTCTTTTGGTGCACTAGGGAGAAATGTTTTGAGAGACTGTGTAGCATGAACCCATTTCGGATATTTTGACGGTGCTGTCATGGGTGTATCGCCACGAGGATCGTCGCGATTACACACTCTGACTTCTCACAGCTGAGTTGCTGTTTCTTTGTGTTTGGTAATGAGGGAGTTAATTTTACCTAGCTCTCTGCTAAGACTAGGTCCAGCCTCACCCGGCTGCTTTTGATTATGTTCTAATTAGATTCCTTCATATACCTGCCAGTCTGCTTGTTAGATGCCGGTGAAAGCATTCATGTAGTCTAGCAGACTGGATCGGTTCTGAGAATACTTAAGCTAAGAGCTCCTTAGTTGTTTTTACTCTTACAGCTTATAGTTTATCTCTGAGACCTTAGGTGTTCCTACTGTGTGTGAGTGTTGTATGTAAGACTTTATTTACTTTATTTCTTGTCTTTCTTGTATGTCTTTCTGTTCATTAACCGTTACCTGTTCATTCCCTTTGGTGGTAATCAGGGTCCTTCTTAGGACTAGATTACAGTTGGCAGGGATTGATAGGAGACAGGGTTTACGCTGGTGGCCTGGACCTCTGTACCTTTAACAGTACCTCCAGGTAGAGGGATTAGTTAGGACCCCAGTTTAGGGTCAGCATAGACCCCGGTCACCCTCTAGCCGGAGACAGTGTATAACGGATTCCGTATTGACCCACTGGACATTGTCAGGTAATTCTATGTTATCATATATCTATGCGCATGTTATATAGGATGTTGCCCTTTTGATATAGATTACTGACATCACATATATATATATCTGCTATACAGCGTGACAGGTGCTTGTTGAGCCTTGCATGCATCGTCTGTATCGTCCGACCGATGTACTGCAACCCACAACCGCACTCAATTAAATAAATAATGTAGCACAATTGGCAATTGACATGAGAGTTGATTTTAAAAATGGTGCCTGTGGTACGAGATTGAAATTCTTGCACTCCATTCATAATTAAGATGCAACATAAACACTTAGAGGTCCTACATGCAAAACAACCCGGATTAGAATTTATCCAGGTTGCAGATGAAGATAAGTGAAAAGGTAACCGTGTGCACAGCCAAAGAGAGAGGTGCCCGAGTAGGTTCCCACACCGTAACTAAATATGAAATGAACTCGGCACTCAACTTATGTGTATGAGATATAAGGTTTTTATTCACAGTAGTAGCGAAACGTTTCGGTCCTATATCATGGACCTTCATCAGTCACTACATTTATAACAAAAAGGAAATAGGAAAAAGGGTAATATTAACATCAAAAGTGAAAAAAAGTATATACATATAGCAACTTGGTCATTTCAGAGCGAGAAATAGGGAAAAATTATTTCAGATCCAATGCTAGAGAGATCAGGGAGAGGTCATAGATCAGAGTAAAATAGAGGTATCAGAAACAACGACAAGAGTGGGGACATACCACAAACTACTGCATAAAGGGTTAATCCACAATGGGAAAAGGAGAAGCTGGATGCAGCTGTAAAGTGAAAATAGGAATATAATGCGTGCTGTTGCAAGATACAAACGGTCTATGTGCATAGAGATATACATATGAAACATACCCAGTGGTGGTAGATAAGAATGAAGCCAAATGTCTCTATTTGAGCCGATATCCTGAAAAATGGCCAGGTGTAAGTATCTGGATAATGGAAGAGCAGTGTGACCGCAGCATGTGTCAGAGACTGACCTGTGGGATAAAGTCCAGCGGTGAATGTGATCTCTGCATGGGACGCAGTGTCCACCGCAAGTCTGAGTGCAGGGATAGCTGAAATCAGCATGTATAAGAAAGGAAGAGGTGGGACTAAGCGTCAGTGAGAGCACAGAGCGTCAGACAGGAAGTGAGGTGACAGGAAATCAATGAATATGTGTTCCACCACTAATAGTTTGCGTTCCAGTGGGTGCTTAGGAACTGGAGGACGTCCCACAGATGGGAGGAGTAGAAAGGACGACGTGCTGAAGAAGTTGTTGTGGGATATAAACATCAGAGTGGCGTGGCAGCATATTAGTATTAATACAGGCGGCTCTGAAGAGGAAAGAGAGACATATTAATAAAAGC